>CM035429.1:41989066-42044066 GCA_020310875.1 Ceratopteris richardii | reverse complement strand
AGCAGCTTCAATTTCAATTTCAGTGGGAGCAGAATGAACCTCCTGCATTTTCTTGTATCCAGAGACTTTGATTTCTCTGGACCTACATCTCCATTAGTCGCACATTTCATTGCATCCAGTCTCCATTTTCTTGGCAACTTCAGCTTCACAAATGGCTTTATCATTATCAGCACTTCCACTGAAACCCTCAGAGAAATCAGAAACCTCAGCTTCACTTTCATTGGACGAGATATGATCCTCATACATGTCGTTGCATCCAGTCTCCATCTTATTTGTAACCTCAGCTTCACTGGTCTCTTCTTCATCATCATTTTCACTCCATCCCTCAGAGAAATCAGCATCTCCAACTTCAGTTACTGAAACTTCATGGACGTTTTGATCCATTTTCTTTGCTCGTGGCAAATGAGGTCCTGCATTTACAATCTCAATGAACTTTTTCTTCAGCTGAACAAGAGGATGATCTTGAATAGGATCTGAGCCTACATAAGCTTCACGTAACATAATGGTTTTAATGCCTCCACGAAGGCTTGTATAGAAGATGCCTGGAAAACGTTCAAAGAGATGGTTAATCTTCTGGGATAGCCCAAACTCACTTCTAAATGGCATGATGACTTTTAACCGGGCCTTCTTCTCTACAGTGAGGCTCAAAAATTCATGCATTAGACCTACCAACCTCTTCTCAGAAAGAGGGGTTCCTTTCTTCACTAAAGTCCAATCTTCATAAGGTGAAATGTATGGAAGCTTCTGCCAGCTTTCCAATACCTGAAGGTTCTTCTTTCTTAGTGCCATGCCAGGTGACAAAATAATCTTGAAAGGAAAAGGCTTTCCCCTAACTTCTATATCCCCCATACCTTTGTCCAATGCTTCCTGTTTAGCCTTCTTCTCGAACTCTGATAAGGCTAATCCTTCATCCCAATCAACTAGTTCAACATATCTGCTCGTTTCCATCTCTACGAGCTTGAAATAGTGTGGGTATTGTGGGACCAGTCTGTCGAGTAGATCAGCTGGAAAGCCAAAAATCCTTCGGACAGCCTGCAGATTGTCTCCTTGAATTCGGCCAGCAGCTGTCATCATCAATAGTCTACGCAACACAAGCACGTTGTGTGACTCCATTTCATCACATATTTTGTCCTCTTCATCGAGAAGATCCGTGAATGATGAAGTGAATTTACACCACAACTTTCCGTCATCTGGGTTTGCAAAGACAATAAAAATGTTAGGATATCTCTTCATAAATCCTGCTAGAGTAAGCTTCTTGTTCTTAATGCCGAACTGCCATTTTATCTGCTCAAGGCGGCGCATTTTGATAGCATGACTCTCTTGGTGTCTGACAACGTCCGCGATCCTAAAGAAAGGCCTGAGTATCTTGTCCCTCTCTGTCACCTCATCCAGTGCTCGATCAGGCTTGAGCCTGATGCGCGGTATGCACATGAACCGTACTTGAATCAACCATGGCGACCTCAAAATTGTGGAAGCTTGACAGTAGAAACGGGTCATGAACATTACCATTCTGGCTATGGTTGAAGCGACACCCACAAGTTTTGGTAAGCTGAAGCTTTGTCAAGCCCTCAGTGCTTCCTGTCTCAGCGTCATTCGTCAGCAGAGGTGTCGAAAATCCCATGACGAATGCTCCAAGAGGTTTAAGGATGCGGAGGTTTTAGGACGAAAGCTAGCCAACTCCAAATAAGACGCTCGAGAGTAAACACGAATTTTTTAACTGCCGTTTTTTAAACTAAAGTTTTAAATTGTGTTATAGACAACCTAATTTTAAGCTCTAAGGAGAAGAATAGCATTTATGTGTCCAAATGAGTGTGGTGTAGCGGTATGCGTTGAACGTTATGGGGCAGAGTGCTTTGGTTCAATTCCCACCCGGTTGGACATTTCAAATTCCTTGTACTCTCGAAAAAAAAAAAAGCCCTTGTCTATGTAGTTCTAGAATCATCTATAAGGTCCACACACCCATCATATGGCCTCTCTAAATGGTTAGGAAAAACACTATGATTCTTTATTAGGCCTTGGATTTCTTAGCCACTTTTATCCAACAAGGGTCCTTGTCCACAGAGATATACCAAAGATAGGCTAATCTCTTGAGTCTAAAAATAGAAATACAACACATCCAAACTTCATAGGGTTGTCTTTGATCCAAGTTTCATATTCTTCTCTCTCATTAGATGGCTTTGTGAGTGTTCAAATGGAGTGTTGCTCCTCTCATTTTTAATCTATTTGTCAGAAAAAAAATAGTGTGCTTCTTAGAGAGGTTCCACTAGTTGATAAATTCTTATCAAGAGAGGAAAAAAAAGAGTTATAAGTTTTGATCCATCAAAATACACATGCATAATCATTATGAAAACAAGAAATAGAATCAAAAAACATAGGAAAGTCTTATGTAATGAGAAAATTAAGAAAATTACTTCATCTACAGAGTGTTAGAGTTTCTAGAGACATTAGATTCTAGCTACATAGGAAAGGGGCTAGTTGCAATGAGTTTGCATAGGACAACTTTGTGTGCTTTCTATATGTTCTTGCATATGGGATCTAGGTTTTCACATGGCCTGAAATTCTCCTTCTATATAATGATCTTTTTTATGTACAAGTAAGAGGTTCTAAGGATCTATTGGCATAAGGCATCATCTAGTCCAATGATTTTCCGAATTCAGTGAAATGTGAGATCACTAAACATTGTTGAACCATCTAGAATCTCCTAGGTTTTTATATCCAAGAACATATGGTACCATTGAGCATGTGCATAAACATAAGACATCCATGTGTGTTTTAAATCCAATGGCCTATGCTACTTTATGTACATGGCTTTATACTTTTGATTTGAAGCATGGGACAGTAGATTATATGAAAGCCATTGTGTATGACATTCATCAATGGTTATCCTTCTTTGATATGAAACTTTCTTGTGTGGCATTCATATTTCCTCTTTTCTTTTTGTTATTCCTCATTGTGATTACAAGCTTTGACCCCTTGTTGAACATATTTTTATTTACGTGAAGTTTTCTTCTTCATTTTGACTTTTTAGGATCGTTTTGATGTGAGTACCTAGGTCCACCATATCTTTTTTTATATTAAACAAGTTCTATGGGTTCTATAGATCATAAGGAAGGCATAAGTTAAGAGTGAAGGTATACTATGAGAAATCTCCATTATGGCATGAACTGAACATCATCTGAGCTAGTGACGTCTCCTTAGTAGATCAAGGTAGAGGTTTAGTTTTTCCTTCTACAAAGTTACTCCTGGACTAACTAGAAGATATTTAATCCATGGATGACCAAAGTGATAGACATTTTCTTTCAAAAATGTCCCCATTACGAATACATTCCACGGATCTATCATCCAATTCAATGCCATTTTTGCTCAAGACCCAATAGGTACGCCAAGAAATAATAACATGAAATTGAGTAGCCTTATGGATTGTGACCATGCAACACCTCATAAGGAGTGATAGATTTGCAATACTTTAGTGAGATACTTATTAATTACATATATCAAGAAACTAGAAAGATGAAAATGATTAAAAAGAATGATTTTTAGTCATCGATGCCTCATAAGGAGTGTTATATTGGGACACCTATTGAGTGCATATGCATGAGAAGTTATAGCATCAAGGAAAATTTATGAGGTAAAGTCTCACTCTTGATCATGCATTTTTCTGTTTCCATTAAAGACCTATTTTTCCTCCTCACACCATCTTTTGGGATATCTACAACATCTTACATTAGTGATTTATCCCATAATCCATGAACAATGTATTACATTTAGAAGGAATATATTTCCTCAATTAAAACAAAGGGTGCCCAATTTTATCGGTGATTATTCATTGATCAAATTAGTAAATTTTTATAGACAAGAAAAAGTTTGGATTTTACTTTGAGAAGAAAGATGCATTCATGCTTGGAAAAATCATCTACAAGAGACCTGAAGTAAAATTAATTGCCAAATGATGGTATCTTTACAATGTTCAAAAAAGAAGAAGAAGAGTAGAGAGCTCTTCTACATGAAGAAACTCATGAAAAAGAACAGTGAAGCACACAAGAATAAAGTTAATAATATGAATTCCCCCTCTACGACTAAAAAAATATTATTTACAAGAATGACCTCAAATTACACCATAGAAAGATGGTCCAACATATATGAATCAAGCTACATAGAACTAGAGAGAAGTTCTAATAAAAAAAGTGAGTGAGTTGGAAATATAAGCTTTCCATCACTCTTTATAGGTAAAATATGCTAGGTTGCTTGAGTTGATGTTGGCATGTTGTACTAAAGGTTTGTCCCCATGCTAGAGTGTCATGTCATTCTCCTATTCAAACTGGTTCTTGATGATGGCCATGGATGTCTGCTTCCACAATTAGGATCTCTTATTGAGCATCCATTATCTTCTTTGAAACTCAAAATTGCTTGTCTCCAATTTTGCTTTGTTTTGGATGAGGTGACAATTGATGAAGAGACCACAAATGATTTAGTTTCTTGAGTGAAGGTATTGATACTAAAGGTTGCTGTCGATTGACCCCCTTGAATAACAAATTTGTTTGATTGAGGGTTGATGAAAGAAGGGAATTGAAATTTGATTGTAAAAGGGCATATTACCCTATTAACTCTCTTAGGACTCACCCCTCTAGACGTATATGTCTCAGTAGATCTCTTGATTGTTACAAATGTAGTGAATGTGTGATGAGGATCATGCTAATGGATTTTAGGAGAATGATTGTTTGATTTGAGATAGTTCAAGTTGATGGTAGAGAAGCAAAGAGATTAGGAGATGACATGTCAGAAGAAGTAAGATTTTCCTCTATGGGACTATGAAGAAATTCATGAAACTTGCAAACATGTTTACTCTTCTCACTATCTAAAAGTGTGGTCCTCTCTTCTAAGAAATTAAACATCTCTCTGCCTTAAGCTATAGTTGATAGTGCACCCTAGACTACATCTATAGTAAAATATTATTCATACAACTAATCCTACCCTAGAATGATATCCTCTAAGAGATTTGCATCACTATACACCAATAATACGAATGTATGAATAGGAATGCATATTTCCTTGAGACATAAGATTCTATTACTCCCCCCTTCCGATCACATGTGCTTCTATAGGAGAGATTACTAATTCAAGGATGTAACTTTAGAAGCTATAATTGTGCTCAAGGCAGCCCATGTGTCTATTTCTATTAGATAACCAAGTATTAGAGAATCATTATGTCCCAGATTTAGATAAGGTATGTGGTCAACAAAATTTCTTTTATGTTCAATCTAGCCTTGAAAATTGGCCATGAAGATTTCTTGATTGTTGTTGTTGTTGTTGTTGTTGTTGTTGTTGTGTGTGTGTGTGTGTGCGTGTGTCTATATATATATATATATATATATATATATATATATATATATATATATATATATATATATATATATATATATATATATATATATATATATATATATATATATATATATATATATATATATATATACCCTCTCATCAACATTTAATTTCCACTCTCTTCTACATTTGATATTGATCTCTAGGTCTTGTTATCTAGCCTCATTTTAGACTTGTTCTTCATCCTATTTATTATTTTGAGATCATCACATTTGTGCTAGCATTTCCATAGAGCAATTGCCTAAGGAAATCAAATTCGAGAAACTAGAAGTCATGACTAAGGCATCATAATTTCTCACAATCATTGAGCTAAATCCTTAAGTAGACTCTCTTTTAAAGAGAATGTGACTCAAGTGCCTACTAGGATACTCAGTTTTAGTGAGTCTCATGAGTCAAAAAATGATATAGAAGTCATGGCATGCTTAAGCGACATGTAAGGAGAAATTTTGAGCAAAGATTTCATGTCAAGACTCAAGAGCATTGCTCTTGAATTATTTTTTACCAATGCTCACGAGCAACAGTCTATCTAGATGGATTGAATTGCAATGTCATTAGATTGCAATCTTCCAAAGGATCTACCCCTTGGAAGAAGCATGTTGTGAACTTTGTAGAAGGTCATTACCTTGATAAATAAGACACAATGTATGTGGCGTCTCACAATCTCAACTATAATAATGGTATGGGAGAGTTAGATATAGAGAAATGGGTTGATGTTCAGGATCTAGTCATTACTCCTCACAAAAAAAAATCATCTTAAATAGGATACTCTATGTGGATAGAGTTATGAATGAATCTAAGCTCTAGAAAGTCTACCTAAGTCTACCTTTTCATAGGAACCGACCTAAGTGTGGATTTTTCAAGATTGTGGAAAAGGGCATCTCTTTAGGGATTGCCCTAAAAATCCTAAGAAGGGAAAAGCTACTCATATAAAAACAATAGAGATAGTCGGACCAACCTACATGGGCCATGACACATGAATATTGATGCAAGCAATGACTAGAACTCAATCCAAAGATAGAGAAGTCTAGATGGAGTTTGAAATTTCCAACCCATCCGATGAAAACAAAGAGGAACAAAACTCGAGAGGTATAGAAAACACAATCGATAAGAGTGAGAGTTCACTGACAAAAAGAACACATGCCTGGAAAGTGAGAAAAGAGAAATTCAAGAAGAAGTGGAGACAAAGGATGAGTTACTTACAGTAAAATTTTCAACTAAGACAAGAGAAGAATCAAGTGCTTACCAAATCTCTTCATAACCATATGCAATCATTGGTGCAAGTGAAATCAATTCCAGACAAACCTAGGAGGAAGTGCACAAAGTAGCAGGTAAGATCGGTTCTAGTAGAGCCTTTGCTTGAAGACCTACAAATGTTCTAAAAAACCCTATCATACAAGAATAGCCACTAGACCCAACTTAGAGAAACACGAACAATGATATTGTTGTATATTATTGAACAATACATTGCTAAAGTGTTATATTATTAATGTATTAATATGTTTTTGATGTTTCTGATATAGCAGTCGAAGGTTCGTGAGGAGCGTGCAAGGCGTGAAAGAGCGGACATCAATAATCCGAATAATTATTATTTATTTTGTAAATAAACTTGCATAGAAGGTTCTATTGTTAGAAAAGTAATGGTTAGAATAAGGGTCGTTGTAGACCACAGTTTCTGTTATTGAAAGCAATGGCTTTCTGTAAAAGTTATCAACTTTTAGTTTCACGCCTGCTTTTCGAAGCCGCCCTCTTGTAACCACTCTTTTCGACGTAATCAAAAGTCCTATAAATACATGCACTCTGTGGACTGTCGAAACAGAGTGCATGGGGGGAGATTGCACCCAATACTGCGTTGTGTCTTGTCTCTTGTTGCGTCTATTCTCTGTTTGTTTTCTGTGTCCGTAATCTTTGTTTGCGCGTGAGCAAGATCCTGTCCAGAACCAGAACCTACGTCTTCACCTACGTCTTCTCCTTCTGTTCGCAATTCTGATTCCGATTCCGATTCCGTCTCCGTCTCCGTCCGATTCCGATTCCGATTCCGTCTCCGGTTTCGGTTTCGGTTTCAGTTTCAGTTTCAGTTCCGGCTTCTGTTTCTGTTTCTGTTCCTGTTCCAGAACCTACGTCTTCACCTACGTCTTTTCCTTCGGCTTACTCCAAGGTGTCGACTAAGGCAATAACTTAGGCAATAACTTAGGCAATACATTGGCAACATTGGCACCCAAGGCTCCCTTGGCGACCGTTGGCAGCCGTTGGCTACGCGCGAGATAATTTTAATTTTTGAGTGGTAATAGAGAGGTTTAGAGTCCCTAAGGTAGGAGGATTTGAACCCACAACCTCCTACTTTCAAGGGAAGTACTTTGACCACTCCACCATCTCTTGGAGTTGTACTCAAGTCTCTCTCTCTCTCTCTCTCTCTCTCTCTCTCTCTCTCTCTCTCTCTCTCTCTCTCTCTCTCTCTCTCTCTCTCACTTGTGGAAGGCGCTCGCGGCAATTTCAAGGATGGACCCAACAAAGAATTAAGTGTAACTTTCAATCCGTAGGTCGGATTGAGGCGTGTAATATACCGTTGGAAAGCTCTCGGAACGAACTTTCCAATGAGCTAGCTTGGAAGTGTGAATTCCTTCAAAATCATTGGGTGCAACTTGATTGAGTGTTCAAGATACCAAGCAAGGTTGAGAGCAAGGATCCAAGAGCACCATGGAGGATTACAGTAATTCACCTCTACCTGCGGCAACACTTGAACAACAACTAGAGCTCTTGTGGCATGAGCTTCAAGGAGCTCAGAACGAGATCCAACAACGTGATGAAATCCTCCAAAAGATGCAAGCTGAGGAAGACAACCTTACGAGAGTAGTAAAAGCTATTGTGTTTGCCCAATCTGATGTTACTCATTCAAAGATTGGTAATAGAAACTACCAGTTTCTACGATTTGATGGTCGAAAGGATGGGCCTTTAGTACTTTCTTGGTTGTCGCAGTTTGATGATTTTTATACCGATGAAATGTATGCTGAAAGTGAAAAAGTTAAATTTGCCACTAACTATCTAGTAGGTAAAACAACTCTGGTGGAATGTCCTGCGGCACAGTACGGAGCGTCCAACAACTTGGAAGGCTTTTCAAGAAAACGTGAAGGATTCATTTCTTCCTCCTCAATACCATTTGCATGTTCGACGTGCATGGACGACCCTTACATGGAAGGAGGGTGATACGGTTACTACCTACACAGAGCGGTTCTGGCAAAATTTACTACTTGTACGAATGCTTGAAGATGTATCAAAGGATATCTTGCAGTAGAAATACGAAGATGGTTTGGAAGTGGGTATCCAAGCCAAGCTTCACACCCTACGACCTACAACCCTCAACGAGGCTATATCTTTTGCTTATGATGCAGAAAAAGAATTCCAGTCCATAACCAAGTCACTCCGTCTACAACAACCACGTCCACGACCATTTCCTGTTAAACCTTCATTTCCTATGAAGCGTAATTTTAATGCCCCATCTTACCCTAGCTTTCCTCGACCTCTACAATCCAATTACTCAACTTCACCCGTTGCTTCATCTCTCTAACCAACCAAACCACCTACCTTTCAAACTTCAGCAGTGAATGCCCAACAGAAGCGACCACGAATCACCTGCTGGAATTGTGGTAAACCTGGACATACAAAAATAAGGTGCAGATTGCCACCTCTTCATATGAAATAGGCTACAGCTCGATTGCATAACATGGAGGTCTATAATGAAGAAATTCCTCCTGTTTGGACAGAGGAATCACTGGAGAAGGACTTAAGTACCTTGGGTAACGATATCTCTCTACACTCTCTTCTTTGCATGCAGGGTACAATAAATAACAAACTAGTTAAAATTCTACATGACGATGGTAGTTCACATGACTTCATTTCACATTTATTAGTACAAGAACTTAAATTACAAACGTTTCCTTCTTTGTATAAAGTGAAAGCTGCATTTCAAGGTAGTCGTTATAATGTAACACGAGAAGTGCAAGATGTTACGATTAGCATAGGCCCTTATGTTGATTCACGAACATTTTTAATTGCACCTTTGCAATCTTATGATGTTATACTAGGTATGCCTTTTCGTCACCATTATAACCCACGTATTGACTACCATACTCATACCTTTAAGTTTGTTTTCAAAGGTCAAATCATTACTTTGTCTGCACGGCATGATTTTCAGCCATTTCCATTGATTAGTCATACTCAAGCAAAGCGTGCATTTAGGAAAGGATTTAACTCATGCATTGTTTTTGTTAATGTCATCAATGATTATACTCATACACTTTCAGATGCATATAAACCTTTCATGAGTACTTATAAGGATTGTTTTATGTCTGAATATCCCTCTGAACTACCACCATCTCGAGGATCCTTTGACCATAGCATAGACTTAGTCCCTCATAGTTCTCATCATCATAAAGCACCTTATAGACATGGCCCATTACATCAAAAGGAAATAGAAAATCAAGTAAAAGACCTACTACAAAAAGGACTTATAAGGCCTAGTTCTTCCCCATTTGGAGCACCCGTTCTCTTAGTAGAGAAGAAGAATAAAACTTATCGAATGTGCATTGATTATAGAGCCCTTAACAAGATCACGATCAAGAATAGATACCCTATTCCTCGAATAGGTGATCTCTTAGATAAGTTACGAGGAGCTCGTGTCTTTAGTAAAATTGATCTTAAATCGGGTTACCATCAGATTCGTATGACACAAAGTGATATTTTTAAGACTGCATTTAGAACTCAAAATGGCCATTATGAATTTATGGTAATGCCCTTTGGACTTACTAATGCCCCTACTACATTTGCGCGAATGATGAATAATATTTTTCTTGATTACCAAGCTTTTGTTCTTGTATTCTTTGATGACATACTTGTTTACAGTAAGAATGATAGTGAACATGAAAAGCATCTTGAAACAGTTTTTCATTTGTTACGAGAAAACACACTTTCTGCTAATCTTGAAAAGAGTTATTTCTTTCAGCGTAAGCTAGAATATTTAGGACATATTATTTCAAGTGAAGGTGTGCATGTGGATCCGAAAAAGATTAGAGTTATCATAGAATGGCCTACACCACAATCAGTCAATGATGTTCGTTCTTTTTTTGGGTTGGCTAGTTTCTATAGGAAGTTTGTTCGAATTTTTTCTTATTTAGCATTGCCTCTTACTTTGTTGTTGAAAAAGAAAATAAAATTTGCATGGGGATTTACCCAACAACAGTCCTTTGACAAACTTAAACATGCACTTTCACATGCACCTGTTTTACAATTACCTGATTTCTCACAACCCTTTCATGTTATTACTGATGCTAGCGGTTCAGGAATAGGTGCTGTTCTGATGCAAAATGACCATCCCATTGCATTTGAGAGTAGAAAGCTTAAACCCTCAAAACAGAATTATAGTAGGTATGATAAAGAACTGTTAGCAGTTGTGCATGCTTTGCGAATTTGGAAACACTATCTTATGGGCTCTGAAGTATTAATCAAAACCGATCAACAGGCTATTAAGTATTTATTAAGTCAGCCCTTAATCTCTGATAGACATCTTAAATGGGCATCATTCATTCAAAATTTCCAACCCATGATACAATATCAACCTGGTAAAGCTAATGTCGTAGCTGATGCTCTTAGCCGTTTTCCTTCGAATTCCGTTGTTTTGAATAATATTTCTGCCATTCAAATTCATTCTTTTCAAGACATGGTTTCCACTTATGCATCTGATTTGTATTTTTCACATGCATGGCATGACTTCAACAATGCTGCATCTTTATCTGATGAACATTATACATTTCATAATGGTTTTCTCTATTTTCAACATAGATTGTGCATAACCCAAGCTTTTAAAGATTTTGTCATTAAAGAAATGCATGAACCATCTTACATGGGTCATAGAGGCATACAAAGCACCATTTCTGCTTGCAAAGATTTCTTCTTTTGGCCACACATGGAAAAAGACATTGCACATTATGTTTCTCAATGCATTGTCTGTCAGCGTGTCAAACGTCATCATGGTAAACCATTTGGATTATTAATGCCCCTTCCTATTCCAAATGAACCATGGGAACAAATCTCTATGGATTTTATCACAGGTCTTCCTATCACTTCATCACATAATGATATGATTTGGACAATAGTTGATAGGTTTAGTAAATATGCATATTTCATTCCATGTAGAAAAACTTTGACTGCACCTCAAGCTGCAAAATTATTCATTAAATGTATTTTTCCACATCATGGATTTCCTAAAGTAATGTTATCTGATCGTGATGTTAGGTTTTGCAATCATTTTTGGGTTGCCTTATTTCAACATTTTGGTTCTAAAATAGATTTTAGCTCTGCATTTCATCCTGAAAGTAATGGACAAAGTGAGGCTACAAATAGTACTATTCTTGATTTATTGCGTTGTTATTCATTAGATAATCCTAATAACTGGGATGAAAAGTTGCCATTGCTTCAATTTGCTTACAATAACACTTCACATACCACTACTGGTCGTGCACCTTTTGAAATAGTTTTTGGTAAAAAGCTTCCCACTCCCATGTCCCTCACCCAAACCGACATTCCGATGGCTGATTCTATTGCTCAAGATCACGTTTCTATACTTCATGATGTTCACGAGCACATTAGGAAAAGTCAAGAGCGATATACACGTATTATCAGTACTAAACGATTAGCCAAAGAATTAAGGAAAAATGATTTTTTATGGTTGCGAATAATTAAAAGACGTCTCAAAAATATTTTGCAGCATCCTAAAATTAAACTTGCACCATGCTATTATGGACCGTTTCGCATTATAGAAAAAATTAATGATAATTCATTTCGATTAGATATTCCATCCCATTGGACTATACATAATTCTTTTCATATTAACTTACTTAAACCCTTTAAAGGAACTTTACCACTTGCTCCACTTCTTGATGATCCTCCTTTAATTGAAGAACAATCTGAAATCTTAGTTCCTGAGAAAATCATTGATCATGATGTCACTACTACACGCACAGGTACTCAATATCATCGATATTTCGTTAAGTACAAAAATCACTCTATTGAAGAATGTCAATTGATACATAAAACACAATTAACACCTCATTATGACCACTTAATTTTTGCATATCATACACAAACACATTAATGTAACAGCTCCATGAACATTTCCATGCATGTATTTTTACATGGCACATGCCTATTTTCTTTATTCAGTGATGAAACATGTGACTGGCCATCCATGTTTATTCTTTTATCACCTGAGGTATCATTTGCTTGTTCAACTGAGGGGCATGTTATACCTTATGGAATATGTTGAACAATGCATTGTTGGATTGTAACATGGAATATGTTAGCCAATGCATTGTTGGATTGAAATATGAAATAGCCAATGCATTGTTGGATTGTAACATGGAATATGTTAGCCAATGCATTGTTGGATTGTTGGATTGAAATATGGAATAGCCAATGCATTGTTGGATTGTAACATGAAATATGTTGGCCAATGCATTGTTGGATTGTAACAGTAATATGGACTATGTTGAACACGGCATTATAATTGTTAGAGTGTTGAATGATTTTATCAACTGAGGTAAGTTGCTTGTCAACTGGGAGGCATGTTGTATATTATTGAACAATACATTGCTAAAGTGTTATATTATTAATGTATTAATATGTTTTTGATGTTTCTGATATAGCAGTCGAAGGTTCGTGAGGAGAGTGCAAGGCGTGAAAGGGCGGATATCAATAATCCGAATAATTATTATTTATTTTGTAAATAAACTTGCGTAGAAGGTTCTATTGTTAGAAAAGTAATGGTTAGAATAAGGGTCGTTGTAGACCACAGTTTCTGTTATTGAAAGCAATGGCTTTCTGTAAAAGTTATCAACTTTTAGTTTCACGCCTGCTTTTCAAAGCCGCCCTCTTGTAACCACTCTTTTCGACGTAATCAAAAGTCCTATAAATACATGCACTCTGTGAACTGTCGAAACAGAGTGCATGGGGGGAGATTGCACCCAATATTGCGTTGTGTCTCGTCTCTTGTTGCGTCTATTCTCTGTGTGTTTTTTGTGTCCGTAATCTCTGTTTGCGCGTGAGCAAGATCCTGACAACAGATATACTCGAGGAGATTTAGAGCGAAAAAGTTTAGCTTTGTGTATGAAATGGTTGAGCTTGCTCAAGATATGCTAGAACAAGCGTCCATGATGGTACTTTATAGTAGAACTCTAGAGCACCAATTCGAGGAGTTCATACAACAAGTGGCACATAAAGATCCACCTCAAGTTCAAGTGGGATTCTTGGAATAAAATCCTCACATACCAAGAGCGACAAGAACAAAAGTAAAGATTGAAAATACAATACATGGATGAAGCTTTGCATCATGAACTTTGGCAAAGATTTTAGGAAACCAAGTGGAATAAAGAGTAACAGACTAACCCACCTATCCTTGATATAGTTGTGAGATAACAAGATAAGCATCTTGAAGGATCTTGTTATGGTGATGCTCAAAACCTAAGCATTCATGAGAAAGACTCCACAATTCTGCACACTCTTCCTAACTAGAGTATGACGTAAAATATGAATACAAGAGAGTGCCAACCATAAGGCAAGGGTGCATTACGAGAAGTGATCCAAAACCATCAATAATAAAAGTGAAGGGAAACTTCCTAGCTCCTCGCAACACAAATTATCTTTTTGGATGGTGCTTCAATGCTCCTCTATACCTATTTGTGCAGACCCATAGAAAAATGTAGAAAGCAAAGCACAAAGAGTACGATTTTGTTGTATATAATTAAAAAAATGGGCGGTCTCAATATTGTTGATATATTTTGGTTAGTGATGTGTGTGAACACACTTAGGATTGTTGTTGCACTTTTTTCCCTCTTTAGGAGGTTCTTTTTTCCTTAGCTTGTATATATGCCTATTTTTCGGTGTGTGTGGAAGTGTGAGGCACATACAAGAAGCACATACAAGGAGCACAAGTAAGACACATGGAGAAGATAGATGGCTGGAATAGCTCTCTCTATTGATGATGAGAAAAACTGAAGTAAGAGTTGCAGGATATCCCTAAGTACAAAGTACCACCACATATGAGTGTATCAAGTATGTGGTAACATGGGGAAAAAGACCTCTAGCCAACACTAGAATAAAAAGTGACCATGTACAGGGAAAAGGTTCCCATCAAAGTAACTAAGGAACACATATGTTGGGTGTGTGTAGAAGTGTGAGATACACACAAGAAGCACACACAAGGCATACAAATGTAGCAAGACACACGGAGAAGATGGATGGCTAGAATAGTTATCCAACATCATTTTTTTGAGGTGTATATGGCACCGTACATTGATGTGAAAATCCTCTTTCACAATGAAAAACATTAAACTCATGTGACATGTATTCACTGCCACGATGTATGTATAAAGTCAAAAGCTTATTTCTAGAAAAAAATTTAGCCATAGCTGAAAATTCTTTGAAGCAAGAAAATACCTCATTCTTTGCTTTTATAGGATACATCCATGTATGGATAGTAGTATCATCAATGAAGGTAACAAAATATACATGCTTCCCAAAAGGTGGAGTCTTGATGGAACCACATACATCACTATGAACAAGCTCCACTTTTCTTGTAGTGTGTGTATGAATATCTTTTGGAAAAGAAGTAGGATGCATTTTTTCAAGAATGCAACCTTCACATCCATGCTTGTCAATGGACTCAAGTGTTGGCAAACCAAAAACCATGTCCTTCTTTTGCAAGTATAGCAAACCATTGAAGTTCTAGTGACCAAAACAAGCATGCCAAAGCTCCATTTCAGTCATGGAGGAAGTATGAGCAACCAAGGCATTTGAGGTATCCCTCTTGTATGTATCTAAGAGATACAAGCCATTGCATAATGTATCAGACATCACGATAATATAAACATTGCTAAAATCATGAACTGTACACTTATCATCAACAAAGTGTACATGAAGTCCAACTTTGGCAATCAAAGGAACTGAAATTATCAAACTAGCATAATTAAGATGACCAAAGCGCACATGCCAAAGCTTTGCTAATTCTGTTGAGGTGTAGCAAAGTAGCATAATTCATATGAACAAAGCATGCATGCCAAAGCTTTGCATCTGAGATAGCTTGAGAATCTTGTATTGCACATGTTGAATCATTCATAGATTTTGCATAGTCAATGAGCTTATACATCCCATGAAATCAAATTCTAAAAGCAATAATAACATCACCATTTGAGAGATCATCAACTCTACATCTGTCATCAAAAAATTTTACAACCAAGACAACATTGGCTAATGATGAAACTGATGATAGATTTTTCTTGATCCTTAGCACATACAAAGTATCTGACAATGTGAAAGAACTACGATCAGTAGTAATTAGAATGATCTTAGCAACTCCCATTAGTGGTTAAGACGAGTTGTTAGTGCATGTGACAATATTCCCTATAGGAGCAGCCTCAAGTGAACTGAAGCAACTGCGCTACGAGATTATATGTTTGGTTGCCCCACTATCAAAGGACCAAACATTTAAGTCTATTGTAGACATACACTATTGATCATGAGAAGATGGTTCATAGCTTCATATAGTAGTAAATGCCCATTCTTCATTACGAACAAGATTAGTAGACTCTATTTTTGGTGTAGAGTCCTCTGCAATAACCATTCTAGCCTCTTTCTTCTTTGCCTCTTTTGCAACCAGTTTTGGACATTAATAGATTTCTTCTTACTAGTAGATGAGCTCCATTTACCTTTTCCCTAATTAGCTAAGAAATTTTGATGTACAACACACATAATAGACCTTTTCTATATTGATTGATATTCTTGCAACAAAATAGATACCAACTCCTCAAATGTTAAGGCATTTGGATTGCCTTTCATCATCATTTGAAGGGTAGAAGCAAATCTCTGATATGAATCTAGAAGACCATTAAGAATAGTCTAGACAAGTGAACTATTTGGTAGAACTTCATTAACAAAAATTAGTTGCTCCTTCAAATCTTTGATCTTTGTAAAAAAAACTGTCGATGGAATCTTCTTCATTCATGTGCTCACTCTCCAACTATTTTCGGAGGTAGGCAATAGGAGCCTCATTTCTTGCTTGGTATAAGGTTGTAAGTGTATCCCAAGCATCCTTTGCTATCTTCCAAGAGTGAATGTGAGGGATAATGGCATGTTTGAAAGACAAAGCTATCAATGCATGTGCCCGAGCATTTTTTCCATCCCAATAAAGTTGCTCTCTAGTAGGTGCAGCATGAACCACAACACGAATAGGGATATGAAGATCATCATCTTCAATTCCATCTTCAATAACTAAATTCATAGGTGTAATCCATTTCCTTACAATACCTTATATGGTCCACATATGACCTTCATCCAACATGCAAGTTGGGATTCCCATCAATTGGGTAATGCACGCTTGGCTTCTCCTCATAATGGGGGCCTTACAAAATGTGCATACAATCATGAGGGGTAGTCATTGATCATATACTAACACCCCCCCTCAATGTTTACCGATGATAAATCAAGTAAGTCTCGGTCCAATGCTCATTTGTTGAAGATGCTTGTTGAGCTGTTGTCTTCCAAGTGCTTTAGTGAATATGTCAGCATAATTTGCCTCTGTTGCGCAGTATTTAGCTCCACAATTTCATCTTCAATTAGCTCATGAATGTAATGCTATTGTACTTCTATGTGCTTGGTGCGAGCATGAAATACTGGGTTCTTTGCAATAGCCATACAACTTTGATTATCACACTTGAGTACAGTCACCATATTTGACGGAAAGCCTAGATCTGTAAGAATTCTCCTTAACTAGACTGCCTCACAAGAAGCAAAACAAGTTGCTTTGTACTGTGCTTTAGTGGAGGAGAGTGCGAGAGTTGGTTGCTTCCTACTTACCCAAGAAAATATTCCTGAACCAAGTGAGAAACAATATCCATAAATCAATTTTCTAGAATCACAATCTCCAGCCCAATCTGAATCACAATATCCTTGAAGTGTATCACCTGTGGTATAAAAAATACCAAAATCCAAGGTTCCTGCAATGTACCTTAGAATTTGCATTCCAGTGACTCTCTTTAGGTTGGTTGGAAAACATGCTTAACACTCCAACAGCATAGCAAATGTCTAGTCTAGTGTTGCACAGAAAAATAAGACTTCCAATGAGCTTCCTATACTTCTTAGCATCTACATTGTTGATATATTTAGGTAGTGATGTGTGTGAACACTCTAGGACCGCCGGGGAACTTTTTTCCCTCTTTAGGAGTTTTTTTTCCCCCGGCTTGAGTATACGCCTATTGCCCTAATGGGGTACTTATCTTTGTACATTCTCTAGTAATACATTCAGTCTTGTGTGTTGTGCTCCAAGCTTCTTCTTCTTCCTTGTGCTGTTCGCGTGCTTCCGTAGACATCTAACTCCAACAATTGGTATCAGAGCAGGTCGCCACTTCATCTAGGGCGTCATCGACACTCCTCTGGTTGCAGTCTCAGATTTGCACGAAATTTGGTGAGCATACTCAGGGTGTTTCAGAGCTCGTTTCGGCCTCCGACTGCACTATCGCAGTGCTTGTGTAGGCTATTTCATCTTTTTGTGCCAAAGGTATATACCAGTTTCTGTTCGCCAGTATAAGCGTCTCGAAGTCTGCTACAGGTCTAGCATAACTCGTCTCGGTAGTTCCGTTCAACTTTTTGAGATACAATCAATTTTTTGCATCAAGGTATTTTAGTCACTGGCCATTGCTGAAAGCAGTGATGTATTCTGTATGTTGGCTGTTGAGGATAAGTTGGATGGTACCAACTACCTATTATGGGCTTATATGATGCGACATGTATTGGTTGCAAAAGGACTGTGGAACATTGTGAAGGGTGTTGAAAGACGTCCTATTACACCTGCGACTATAGGTACTGCAAATACAGGTGCTGAAGCTGATGGAGATGGTGTGTCGAAGATGATATTCTGCAGATTCTTGTTCGTGTTGCTGTTTCTGTTGCACCTACTGCAGAGCAGATTTGTTGGGATGGCAGAGATGCCCAGGCACATGCATTGATAGCTTTGTCTATCAAACGTGCCATTATTCCTCATATTTGCTCTTGCAGAACAACAAAGGATGCTTGGAATACACTTACCACATTGTACCAGGCTAGGAATGAGGCTCGTGTTGCTTACCTCCGAAAACAGTTAGCAGATGAATGAAGGTGATTCTATGGACAGTTTTTTGACAAAGATCAAAGACTTGAAGGAACAATTGTTTTCTGCTAATGAGGTTATACCAGATAGCTCACTTGTGCAGACCATTCTGAATGGTCTTCCTGATTCATATCAGAGTTTTGCTTCTACTCTTTGGTTGATGATGAAAGGCAATCCAAATGCCTTCTCATTTGAGGAGTTAGTCTCTGTTCTGTTGAAGAAAGATCAGTCTAGGCAGAATAGGTCCATTATGCGTGTTGAAGATCAAGCTTTCCTGGCTAGTCAGAAGGGCAAAGGAAAATGGAGCTTTTCTACTAGTAAGCAGAAACCTGCAAATGCTGCACATTCGAAGAACCAAGACAAAGATGAGAAAAAATCAGAAAATCAGAAATTGTTTTGTAAGTACTGTAAAGGGAATGATCATATCATAAAGAACTGTCCAAAACTGACTGCAAAAGAGGCAAAGAAGAAAGAGGTTGGAATGGTTGTTGCAGAAGCCTCTACACCAAAAACGGAGTTTGCTAATCTTGTGCAGGAAGAAGAATGGGCGTTCACTACTGTTTGCAGTTTTGACCCATCTTCTCAGTGCATGTCTGTAGACGTAGACTCATATGTTTGGCACTTTGACAGTGGGGCGACCAAATATATTACCTCGCAATGCAGTTTCTTCTCTTCACTCGAGCCTTCCCCTACAGGGAATATTGTTACATGCGCCAACAACTCCTCTTATCCTATTATGGGAGTTGGTAAGATCATTTTGACTACTGCTGATGGTAGTTCTTTCACTTTGTCAGATGCTTTATTTGTGCCACGGATCAAGAAGAATCTGTTATCAGTTTCTGCATTAGCCAAGATTGGCTTGGTTGTGAAATTTGTTTATGACAGATGTATAGTTCATGATCTGTCAAATGGCGATGTTATTATTACTTCTGGCATTTTATGTCGTGGGATATATAAGCTCATAGACTATGAAAGATCTGAAAATGATTTGGCATGTGCTATAAATGATTCTCAGGCTATGTCAGATGCAAAGCTTTGGCATGCACGCTTTGGTCATCTGAATTTTGCTAGTTTGCTACGCCTGTAGACATCTGAAATGGTGTCCTCTTTGCCCAAACTTGAGGCACCTGGAAAACATGTTTGTGAAGGTTGTATTTTGGGCAAAATGCAGTGTTCCTCCTTTCCAAAAGATGGTTCACTTTGGGCTACATAGAAATTGCAGCTTGTACATAGTGATGTCTGTGGTCCTATGCAAACACCCTTTTCTGGAAATTACCTTTACTTCGTGACTTTCATTGATGATTTTTCCAGGCATGCATGGGTATATCCACTCAAAGCAAAGTCCGAAGTGTTCATGTGCTTTAAACAATTTTTGGTTTTGGCTGAAAATTTGTCAGCATGTAAAATGGGCACCCTCCGTTCTGATCGAGCGGGGGAATATATGTCTTCTGATTTTAATGCATTTCTGGCTGAACGTGGGATAAAACACTAGTGTATAGTGCCGTATACACCTCAACAGAATGGAGTTGTTGAACAAAAGAACAGGTCACTCATGGAGATGGCGAGGTGCATGGTCAAGAGTCAGGCTTTACCACATAGTTTCTGGCTTGAGGCTGTCATGTGTGCAGCATATGTACTTAACAGGTGTCCCACTAAAGCGCTGGAGTCTATCACTCCATATGAGGCTTGGCATGACCGCGAGCCATCTGTTGCTCATCTGCATGTTTTTGTTGTTTGGCATATGCACTAGTGCCTGAACAACATTGCAGAAAATTGGATGATAAGGCAGTAAAATGTATTTTTGTTGGGTACAGTTCTGAAAGTAAAGGCTATCGTTTGTATCATCCACAGACTAAATGCATTTTGGTTAGCCGTGATGTTGTCTTTGTGGAAGATGCTATTCAGCCATTGCTTTCATGTACTATTCAGCCATTGCTTTCATGTACTAAGGAGACATTTGTTAGCTCCAAAGACATGTATGATACTTTGATGCCTCTTTTTACAGGTGGACAGTCTAGTGCTAGTCCTAATGAGGAAACTTCTCAACCTTTGTAGGTTTCATATGATGATGCAGATCATTCCATTTCTGATGCAGATTTATATGATGCACTTGTTGATGAGAGAGCTGATATTGAGCAGTCAAAAACTATGCCAAAATGGCTGGTGCAGACTTTGCGTGACAACAAGTTAGATGCACCTTTGTCATATCGTACTCGTTCAAGCTCTCATAGTGCCTCAGCTGCATCAGATTGCTATGCTATGGCTGCGTCTAGTCTCTGTGATGAGAATGAGCCTGTTTCTTTTGATGAAGCACAGAATTCAAAAAATTGGATGGCTGCTATGCAATCTGAATATGATGCTATAATGAAGAATGGTACATGGTCTTTATGTGACTTGCCTCCTGACAAGAAGGCCATTGGCACTAAGTGGGTATACAAGCTGAAGTGTAAACCTGATGGTACAGTTGACAGGTATAAGGCTAGGCTTGTTGCAAAGGGTTATGCGCAGGAAAGAGGCATTGATTTTGATGAGACCTTTGCACCTACATGCCGTATGACTACTATTCGGAGCATTTGTGCACTTGCAACCCATCATGGTTGGAATGTACATCAGTTTTGACATTAAAACAACATTTCTAAATGGTGACTTGCATGAAGAAGTGTATGTTTTTCAGCCCCATGGCTTTGTGCAGAAAGGGCATGAAAACCAAGTGTGCAGGTTAAAGAAGGCATTATATGGTTTAAAGCAAGCACCACGTGCTTGGTATGAGAAGATACATGCCTATCTGGTTGCACATGGTTTTGAGAATAGTCCAACTGAAAGCACCTTATATGTTAAGCGTGCTAATGATGTGCTTCTAATCATTGTTGTCTATGTCGATGAGATGCTTCTCACTAGTCCTATTGAGAAGCATATTGCTGATTTTAAGGCTGATTTGCATGCGTCATTTGAGATGTCTGATTTGGGGCATTTGCATCACTATTTGGGCATTCAGTATATGCAAGTTGATGGTGGAATGGCTTTGTGTCACACGAAATATATTGACACATTATTGCAGCGTTTTGGCCTTGAAGACTGTAAACCTATTGCCACTCCTATGGAGACAGGTTTACGATTGAGTCTTCATGATGTTGGAGATGCATTTAATGTTGTTCTCTATCAGCAGACTGTTGGATGCTTGATTTACTTATGCATTACTCGGCCAGATATTCAGTTTGATGTCTCGCAAATGAGCAGGTTTATGCATATCCCAGGAGTCAAGCATTGGTAGGCAGTTAAGTGCATCTTTCGCTACTTGAGTGGTACTCGGCTTCCTTCCTTTCGTGGAGTGATTTCCACATAGCTTGGCACTTCCTTACACATGAGTGCTAGCTCCTTGTTCACCGCATCACTCCCAGGGGGGATTTGTTGATATATTTAGTTAGTGATGTGTGTGAACACTCTAGGACCGTCGGGGCACTTTTTTCCCTCTTTAGGAGGTTTTTTTCCCTCGGCTTGAATATACGCCTATTGCCCTAATGGGCTACTTATCTTTGTACATTCTCTAGTAATACATTCAGTCTTGTGTGTTGTGCTCCAAGCTTCTTCTTCTTCCTTGTGTTGTTCACGTGCTTCCGCATATCATCCATAGATAGCTTATGATTTACCTCCATAGGTGTGCTAGTTGGTTTGCAGTCCATCATTCCAAATGCCTTGAGAATTTCTTTGGCATATTTTTGTTGTGAGATGAAAATGCCATCCTTCCTTTGCCATACTTCAATTCCCAAAGAAAAATGGAGTAGACCTAAGTCTGTCATTTCAAACTTAGTTCCCAAGCTGATCGGAGTTTGATTGATGAGTTCCTAATGATCTCCTGTAATGATCAAATCATCTACATATACAATGACAACAACTAGCTTGCTATCGCTGTTCGTTACATACAAGTTAGCATTAGAAGTACTTCTTTCAAAACCCATATTTTTGAAAAAATTATCTATCCATTGGTACCAAGCCCATGGAGCTTGCTTAAGTCCATACAAAGCTTTCTTCAACCTGCAGACTTTATTTTCTGAATTGAAACCTCATGGTTGAGATACATGTACCTCCTCCTTGAGGTGACCATTCAAAAATACAGATTTGACATCCATCTGGAAAATAGGCCAAGCCTTTTGTGTAGCTACTGCAAGTACTGTCCGAATAGTTGTCATGCGTGCTATTGGTGCAAAAGTTTCTTGAACATCAAATCCTTCAATCTGTGAAAAAACCCTGTGCAACTAATCTTGCCTTATACTTTTCTAATGTTCCATCTACATTATACTTAGCTTTGCAAATCCATTTAGTACCTATTACCTTCTTCTTTGGCGGCAATTCGACTAGATCCCATGTATCATTTTTGAGTATACTATCATACTCAGATTGCATTGATGCTCTCCAACCTGGATCATCAAGGGCTTCTTCAATGGTGGTAGGTTCCTTTATCGAGCCCATGATATCTATTTGAGCCATGTTAACAATGTGTTCTGAAGCTCTTCTTTGCTCCTCTATTCTCTTTGATCTTTGTAATCCATCCGAGGATGATTTTGGTACATCTACATGTGGATTGTGATCATCAAAGAGCTGTTGTGCCCACTTCGGTAGTGGCTTATGCTGTGTAGCTACAATTGGTTGGCTTTTTATTGAGGGAATTTCCGCATCAGATTTTTCCTCCTCCTCAACTTTAACCTGTCTTTTGATAGGCACAAGGTAAGATATTTCTCCAGTTGATGAGATAGTAGATTTAGCTTTATCTTCTACTAAGTGTGGTCATTCATCAAACACCACATCTTGGTTGACAAAAGTCTTCCTTGCGTCAAGATCCCACAACCTGTATGCTTTAGACTCTTCACTATATCCTAGGAAGACACACTTTTTTATTTTTGAATCCAACTTTGATCTTGTTGAATCAAGAATATGTGCATAACAGAAACAACCAAAAATTCTAAAATGCAAAACTGAAGGCTTTTTACCAGAATATGCTTCTTGAGGAGTCATCCCCTTCAGTGCTTTTGTGTAGCTTCGATTGAGGATGTAGATTGTTGTATTGACTGCTTCTGCCTAGAATGAATCAAGCATGTCTTGAGCCTTTAACATACAACGAGCCATTTCAACTACTATCCTGTTCCTATGCTCAAGAACACCATTTTGTTGAGGTGTATGAGCTGTGGTAAGTTGCCTTTTCACACCATGCTCCTTACAGTAATTGTTGAATTCTGTTGACAAGAATTCACCTCCTCTATCTGTTGTGAGTTTCTTCAGTTTCCTTCCTGATTCATTTTCCACATACTTATGCCACGTTTTAAATTTCCCAAAAGCATAAGCCTTCTCTCGAATGAAATAGACCCACATCTTTCTACTATAATCGTCAACTAACAACAAAAAGTAGAAAGATCCTCCTAAAGTAGGTGTAGACATTTTACCGCAAAGATAAGCATGTACCAAATCTAATTGAGCTTGAGATCGATTGCTGGTCTCTCTTGGAAATGCCTTTCGTTGTTGCTTGCCCATCATACAAGCTTCACAAGGTTCCTGCAACTCTGAAAATGCAGGCAAATGAGCAACCATCCCTGTTCTTTGCATCTCCTTCAAAACTGCAAATCTGAGATGCCCAAATCATTGGTGCCATAAGCTACTTACATCTTTATCTTCTGTAGCAATTAAGGCACTTAACTCATACAAGTTATCACGTCCTATGCCTTTACCTACTACATTACCTGATGAATCCATGATTTCTGCACCACTCTTATTGAAGTGAACTTCGAGTCCACGATCTGTTATTGGAGAGAATTTCAATTGAATTTGGGAACTTTCCATATCATATTGAAACTCTCTTGCATTTTCCTCCCGTACTGGATGGATGAAACTTACGAAACACAACGAATACAGATAAAGTGAGTAAAAATAAATCAGTTACAAAAAAAAAATAGCGGAAAGTCTCCATCCACCGAGCTCAGCATATCTAACAAGTCGCACTATATGTCAACCCAAACCACTGACAACAAATTTCTTTTAAGTGTAGGTACATAGAGAACATCGCATAACTTTTTCTCAACACCTGGAGAAGTGATAAAAGAGATGGTTCCAGTTCCTTCCGTTGGACACTTGGAGTCATTTCCCACCGCTACATTGATGGATTCCCGCAGAGGCACTAGGGAACTATACCATCCTTTTTACTGGTCATATGGCGAGAAGATCCACTATCTAAAATCCATGGTTCATCAATACGAGCTTGAGCAGATGAGCACACCTCTTCAATAGCTACCCATAGTTTCAGCTTTGTGTTGTTTGCAAACTCTTTGTTCTTCCACGATGATTTTACAATCCCATTCCATTCATTAGCTTGCTTCTTTCTACAATCCTTGACGGCATGGCCTTTCTTTTCACAATAGAAGCAACTTCCTCTAAACTTTTTCTTCTTTGGCTTCTTCTTTGATCCATCAGAAGAGCCTTTACCTTTTGCATTTAATGAGAATGCAGCATCACTTGTACTTTGCCGATTCTTCAACCACATCAAAGCATAGCACAGAACTCTTCAAATGTGAGCGGAGTTGGTCTTACCTGAGTGGTAAGGGCTATTACTAATCCATCATACTTTGCTGGAAGAACACGTACACATCTTTGAGCGAGCTCTTCTGGTGTTATAACACCAACTACAACCAATTGATCTTGAAGATGTTTTATCCGTTTGATAAAATCTTCAGCCTTTTGAGAATCAGAATGCTTTTCATTTGCCAACTGAGTTTTGTATCCTAATGTGGTTCTTGGTCTCATATTGACGAGCCAATATGCCCCAATCCTCATGTGCTTTAGTAGTCTGTTGAACTAAATTAAGCACATAATCACTTACACTAGTGACAAGTGCACATAATGCATCAACATTCCGCCTCTTCCAAGCTCGTAGAAGATCTGGATCTGGCTGAATCATCAATCTTGAATTTGCTAGATCTTCAACTAGTATATGCTCTGGATCCAATCCCATCGGTCCCATGATAGTGTCAAGTAATTCATAGGAGTCCAAAATTGCAGAAATTTTGAACTTCCAGAGTGTATAGTTGGTTCCATCCAGCTTCCCTTCAGTGAATGTAGGTGGGCAAATTCGAATAGGTGTAGCATTAACATTAGCTGACGCACCAAGACCAGTATTCGATGATGAAGCCATCATGTAATCACTCGAATAATCTACTGATATTCTGGTCTGCTAGTAGGCTAAAATAGTGATACTTCTCAAGCTATTTGAACCTTATGGCTCTGATACCATGTAAGACAATAGTTACACAATATAACGTAGGAGCAGTAACAGAGAAGATAACAGATATAGGAGAATCTCAACAATTTTCTACTAACAGCAAGTACAAAGATGATGGCGTTGTCCACCAGTGCGCTCTCAAGGTAGAGCTTAAATGGTGATCTAGACAACTCTAGATAGGGAGATACAAGGTAGAGGTATATTGGCTCAATTCGCTATCTCAAGTAGTGTAGAAGTCATATATATATATAGGATCATGGGTGGCCTTTCGTGGATGGCTATACATGGGCTGTAGAGCATGGACGGCCACCGCTCGCATAATTGCCATACATAGCTTAGGCCGGTTGAACTGACCTAACAAATATAAATGATTTCTAACTCTGATAGGGAATATTCCATGGAATATTCTTTACTTGGGACCCCCCAGCCAAGGGGCCCACTGGCCCCCTTGGACCCCCCAGTCTGGGCTGCTCACCGCTGCCCCGGACCCCATAATTGGGGACCCTGGTAACTCCCTTTTGACTAAAGCTCTAGATGGAGTTAAGCTTTGTAGGTTCAAAGCAATCGCGAAGATTCAAATCATGAAATATTGAAGACTCAAACATGCTTTAGCTTGTCGGGGAGCTGTTAGAACAATCAAGCTTGCACCATGCTTGAATGAAGATTTGTTCTAGATCCTCATTACTTGGAAGTAAACCATATTTTTATGATATTTCATATGATTTCCTATGCTTGTGAAATTTCGCAAGTATTGATGGAATCTAGATATTTATTATTGTTAAAGAATAAATATGGGAAATCCAAAAATTCATAAGTTATGAAGTTGGTATCAAACCAACTACCTAAATCACTTTTTGGACTTGATTTCATATTTCCTAGATCATAGGAAAAGAGAAAGAATCTCATCTAGCTCTACCAATGAGTTATTTTTTTATTCAAATTGGATATAAAGAGGCCATGGAATCCACAAAGATTCTATATAAAGACTCTAAAGAACTTGTATAATATGTTAGATGAATATACAATCATTTTCATCATCTCCTTACTTATTGCTCACTTCCTTGCATCATCTTCTCTAAAGTCTACCGAGTTGCAGAGATTGGTTCTCACTCCTCGTATGTCCAATCCTTACAAACAAGGACTCATTGGAAAGTTATTAGAGCGTTCTTTATGTATATAAAAGTTTGTCGCATTTGGTTTCATATATTATGAGGTACATATGATTTAAGCTCTCACAGCCATTCTCTGCACACTACCAAAATATAAGGATGATCACATGTTGATGTTAAGGTTACAATTGAGTAAAGCCTTGCTCATAAATTGAGTTCTTGTGCATAATAGCTACTTAACACTATATGTGTTTCTAAGCTTGGAAGTCACATGAAATCACATGGCCATCACATGTGTTCTAAAAGGAATCGTCTCAAGCTTGTACATGCAGGTCCAAAAGCTTGAGGGACTTCCCTAATGGCTAAATACCATACTCTTAGGAAATATCAGTCCTAAGGGTCAAAACCCTTCAATTGGGAATAAACCATGGTATTGGAGACATTTTCCCAAGGGTTTCTCATTAAAATCCAAGGATTCTCCAACTGAATTTGGACCCTCAAAACCCATGTCTTATGCCACTTGGACCTATAATTATACAACAAACATTTTTGTACTTGAATGTGTGTGGAATTATATTATGTGGAGTATCCCCCTATGCCCATGATCCTTCTTGTCAATAATGGTCTTCATCTCTCTCATTCACCTCTTTATCAAAAGGGAATTCTATCCCAAATTGAATCTAAAAAATGCATAATCCACATGTGGGATAATCCTTGCCCATATCATTCTAATGAGCATGTGACTTTGCACGTGAATGACTAAAAAAAATGCAAAGTGTGGAAAGAAGGGTGAACCTTAGACATTCTTGCCTAATTCAATGTTTCACTATAGCACAAACATAGAAAGAAGGTGGATTCTAAGGCTCTCTAACTAATATGCTATCTAGTTCCATTTTTGTGCACTACTTCTATGCGGGCCTAGCAAAATAGATGATGAGCTCAAGATTTTGAGAAATCTCTTCAAGTTTAGGTTGACCAAAACATCAAACTTAGATTTTTTATATTATGTCCCACTTCTTAACCACAATTTATTGTTTCCTTTTTCCAATTAAAAGATTACCATGTCCTATTGGGCTTTACAATCAAAGTATAATGCAGAAAAGATGTGTTTCATTCACTTCTTGAGAAATAAATTTCAAGTTAATTTCTCGAATGCTTGAATCATTAAAACTAGAAACAATTCTTAACTCCTTTCACTTCAAGAGTTTTACTCAAACTCTTTTAGAGAACTTTAAAAACTTTCTTCATCCACTATCGTTTGTTATGAGTGCTGATCTTGAAGCAATACTCAATGGATGAACGGTTCTTATTAGATTTGAGTGTATTTTAAGCTCGAATGGGTTTCCCCTCTATCTATGAGGTTTACTTTAGTTACAAATTCCACCTAGCTAAACCAATCCTTCATAGAAATTACCAGAATACCCTATCAAAGTCATCTCCAAGGTTTAGGAAGCAGGAAGGAAGAAGTAGAAACTTTGTGTAACCTGTTAGAACTTCTAAGACACTAAACTAATTTGAGTCAAACTTTATGAGACTCAAAAAATATGTCTTCATATATTAATTTGGGTCAAGGTTTTGAAGATGAGAGATAGACTATGTTCTCATAAATGTTTTTTGAGTTAAATCATCAATCAACCACCAAACCCTAGTGTGGTATCAAACATTAATGTCTTGAGCCACCAAAATTTATAACTATAAGATGATGTTTTAAATCACTCCAAAAATAATGATACTTCAACTATCTCATTAGTAAATTGATCCCTTTTCTAAACTCTTGAGTCACTTGGTTGTTTCTAAAAACAAGGTGCTTTGGATTAACTTAGTCTCACTTTCCTTGCAAGAAAGCATCTTTCTAAGTTCTTTCTCTTTAGAAATTCGTGTAGCATATCTAATAAATAACTTTAAAACAAGATCTTGACTTGAAAGTTTCATAGCTTAAGTCAAACTGTACTTGTCTTACTTACATTTGAACAAAGATCATGGAAGTTTACTTACTTTGTTTTGTAGTATCTTCCTTATTTGTGGGTTCTTAAAGTGACTTCATGTCATACCCTAGTCCATCATATACTTCATTGTTATCTATGAAGTTTTAATTCCCATTGGAATTGAGTCTCACTTCAAGTCATGAGCATAACACTAAAAGATAACTACCATCGCAAGGTGTGATGTTCCATACCATCATTCCTAGATTTATGTGAATATCAAGTATAGTGTCCCATACTAGCATACTTTATATCCAACACTCATGGGTGGATGATATTTACCTTAAAGTCTTAAATCTTTACCGAAGTATAGAGTACCTCTTACTCAAATCCATTTTACTAGAACTTGGAGCCAAGGAATCACCTCTATGTTTTCTATTCTAGTTAGGTCGTTAGGCTTCCAACACAAGATAACTCTACGATCTTAATAAGCCCATGCTTATATTGGAAGCTCAAAACCTTTTGATGGAATAAACATCCATTCTAAGGTTTGAGTGCGATTCCAATATCTTGAATTATATTGAAGATCTAGTTAGTTCTTACTCAACTAACTGTGTAGTGACAAGAGATTATTCTTGTCTTTAAACTCCTTTTTGACAAAAGCTCTTGGGATTTTTCAAGAATTTCTCTAATCCTTAAGTCCAAGCATCTGCAAATGCTTTTGGATTTCTCTCAAAATCCCTTTAAGGATAAGTGAATACAACTTTCACCTTCCAGAGGCTTAATTACTCTTGCAAATTATCAACTTGGAATTTCAACTTCTATCTTGCACTTTCACTTCCCTTAAAGAATTTTAAGCTTTGGCATGCTCTATTTTGCAATCACCTTTTCAAAAAATTTTGTGATTTTGATGGGGTCTTATTTTTTACCAACATTAGCATGTCATGAAGTTGCTTTCTCAGTAACTCCTTCTTTGTTTAACATCTTATAACCTAAAAGATGTTTTTCTACCATCTCATCTTCATCCCAAGTTTCTATTTGTTAAATCAATTGTACTATTTCTTGAAAATTCTTGGTACTTTCTTCCCCCTTTAGAGATTTTTTGTCCTAAAAAACTATAAATCCTATGTCTTAATTCATACCTAGAGATTCATTGCTATTATGTGTTTCAATATGCAACTCTTATACTTGTGTGAACCTTGAAAGGATCAAGAAGATGTACTAGAAAAGAATTCTAAGTTTGGTACTAAAAAAAACATCATTTATAGGTATCTAACTGATAACCTATCCTAACATATTTATGTACTTCTTCTTGATTTTTGGGAATGATCATAAATTCTCGTACTCCCAAAATACAACTTCATGTTTACTTGTGTTAGGAGAAGTGGCTTTAACCTCAAGAGAATAAAATCTCTTTTTGATTTAGTTATGATTTCCCTTCTTCAGAACCTTTGCAACTAATCTTTACTAAGTATTTCTTATACTTAGAGTTACTATTGAGATTGTAGGTTCTATATATTAATGTATACATTACTTTGGGCCCATGTCCTAATGAGAAAAGCTTTGCTTTAAAAACTTTCTAATTCCTCCAATAACTTGTACATTTTTAAGTGCTTTCCACTTTTACATATATAAATTGCTTCCTTTCCATCTATGTGGCAAGGGAATCTCTCCAAGCCTTGAATTGATACTTCTGAGCTGATTTCTTTGTTATGTTTACTTCATTACTGAGCAAGACATCTCATTAATTAATGCAAATTTTTACATTAAGCTTAGATGTCACTTTATGAAGGAAACTCTAGCTATTCTGCTTTCAAAAATTAACTATACTAATTTTGCAAATTCCTTATGTTTTCTTCTTCCTTAAGGTCTTTCTTTTATTCAAAAGTAACAATTTTTTGGGGAATACATTTACTTAGCTATTATCACCTTATAAAAAAGTAAAAATTGAATTGTACTTCCATGCAAATACATGTGTTTGTATGTAGTGATCAAAACAATCTATTGCTTCTATTATGTTATGCACTTCTAGCTTCTTTTTGTGCACAAGCATGTGCTTCTCTCCCCCATACATCTGGAAGAACATACCTGTATGCGACTAGAAATGCTTAAAAAAAGGGACTTGAATTTGTGCATTCAAATTACCCTTTTTTTTTAAATAAAATGCATATACATCTATTCTCTTCAATTGCATCGATGCATGGTGTTCGAGGTGCTCAACTTTCTTTCAAATCATGCTTGTTTGCCTATTCTAATCTTAAGTATTTTCTTTCATTATCTTCATATGTAAATTGAAGACTTTTCCTAGGTCTCACTTACATCTCTATGAAGTATACGACACACAAATGTGAAATTCAAGCATAACTTAAAAGAATATTTAGCCCATTTTCAAGCTTCATCCTTCCTTTTCCCTTTAGGGAGAATCAATCCTTTGCTTGTAGCTTCTTTTGGACCTCCAAAACATGATGTGTCCTCGATGCTCATTATTCATGTATGGATTTACCTTCTTCTTCATGCATCTTCTCCATTGGATGTGGAAAACATAAAAGATTTCGTGGTTACTTGCATGTAAGAGAAAGAACACACTCTATTTGTTTTGGTTCTTCTCTTCGAATGAATAAATGGGCTTCAATATGTCTGCCATAACGTAAATAAAAACTAAGAATCCCCTTACATTAATCCTCAAATTAATTTATAAGAGATTGAAGTTCAAAATATGGAACAAATTAGCTTTATAAGCTCTTAAATTTTCCTAATAAAGAGAAAAAACAACTCTTTGGACTATTTATCTGAGGTTGAAGAAATTGGGATGCATATATGGTATTCAAAAATCCCGTAAATTGTTAACTACAATGACAATGACTATAACAAGAAAAAAGCATTTGCTATCAATACATTTCAAGAGAAAGGACCGAGAGAAATTCCTATCTCTACTTCTAAAGACCTCCAAAGTCGTCTTTGACTCTCTGCATCTTTGATCACCAATATAAAAGAAGAGTCATATCTCCAAGATTATGACAAAGAGAGAAGGGAGAGATAGTGCCTCCCCTCTCTTACATGCATGAGAGGCCTAGTCACCTTGGAATGGTCGGATTAAAACATATGTTTATGGTTGTAAAGGTTTTCATTCATGAGTGGCAATTGCTGATAATGTTAAACTTCATACTTTTGGAGATTTTTGTCAAGAGACCTCTGAAATCACCTCAAATCGCTACATGGTGTCAAGATATATCCCACGTGGAATATTTTACTTAGTGAGAGAGACTACAAAAAGTAATGTGCAAGGTGATCTTGTTATCTCAATGAGGAGAGCTCTCTCTCTCATGGACTCTCCATGCTGATGCATGGGCATCCAAGTGTGCCTGGCCAATCCAACCATGTGAGAAATTTCTAAAGGGCATCCACGTGCATCTTGTCACTATAGGCCACTTTGACCATGTGAAAAGCATCTGATGGACATCCTTGTCCTAGATGCCTCATGGCAAAAGTTCCCACCTAATTAGGGGGAGCCTATCTTTGATTCCTCTTGAAGAGATAAACTCAGAACACTTGCAAATGCATCTACTCTCTCGAGACAAGAGGGCACAAAGAAAGCCTCATATAAATGTAGCCTTGTTGCTTATAGAACAATGGCATCAGAGCTAATTATATATATATATATATATATATATATATATATATATATATATATATATATATATATATATATATATATATATATATATATATATATATATGTGTGTATATATATATATAATTAGCTCTGATGCCATTGTTCTATAAGCAACAAGGCTACTCAACTATCTAGCAAGGCTTCAACAAGACTAAACATAAATTCATTATCTAAGCCCACAAGGGGTGTGAGATGCACATATCTTCCCAACCAAATCCACCCATATATATACCTTTAAGCCAAGTGCAGGAAACTCTGAAGCATGGGTGTGCAAGTCCCTAAGGACAAAATATCATAACCTTAAGAAATATCAATCCAAAGGTCAAAACCCTTCAATTGGGAATGAATACCTCAAGGGTTTAAACCATATTCTTGTAGACATTTCCCCAAGGGTTTCTCAATAAATTCCAAGGGTTCTCCAACTAACTTTGGACCCTTGAAATCCATGTCTTTGCCACTTGGACCTATAATTATACAACACCCTACATACCCAACAAGACATGCGTTGAGTGAGCAACCACATTCTCCTCCACACGTGATTCAAATTGACAACCACAAGAGAAATCAAAGCAGTCTATGATGCTAGTGCCTCTAATTATTACTGAGTATGCAAGTTCTCTCGAACAAAAATCATCAAGATCCTTATGCCCAACATGACGACCAATCCCCACACAATTTAGGTTATCGATATTCTTCAAGTGGATATGAGGATAATTATGGTTAAAAATATGGTCATGGATATAGCAAAATTGAGTATAGCCAGTCGTATTATACAATTGTAGCACAACAAAACCAAGCTCTATTCAGCTCAGACCTACTCAATCAAGGGGTCCATGGTATAGATGCAACTTTAACCACTTCATAAGAGATTTTCCAATTACACAAGTTCCCTTATTGTCACCCATACCACCTAAGAAGTCCTTCTGTAATGATTGTGGGGAAACACATCTGTATGAAGATTGTCTTCAAAATTTGGATAGGACCAAACCACTACCTGTCAATATGGTGATGATGCTTCCCTCTAGCTTTGGTAATGAAGAGGAGAAAGTGAAGGTAGCATCCATGGAGATAGTCACTAGGGTGCAATTGTTGATATATTTTGGTAGTGATGTGTATGAACACACTTAGGACTCTTGGGGTACTTTTTTCCCTCTTTAGGAGGTTTTTTTCTCCCAAGCTTGTATATACACCTATAATCCTAACAAGTTACTCATTCTTGTACATTCACTTGGTAATTCATTCAATGTTATGTTGTGATCCAAGCTTCTTCTTCTTCCTCCTCATGTTGTTTGTGTGCTTTTACATACCTCAAACTCCAACAATTGGTGTTAGAGTAGGATGTCGCTTCATCTAGGGCATCGTTGACACCCCTTTCTTCATAGTCTTAGAATCGCACAAAAATTGGTGAGCATACTCATGATAAGTGACAAAGTAAAAAGAACCACCTAAGGACCTAGTGGGCATAGGACCACACACATCTGTATGAACGAGATCTAAAGGCTGAATTGAAGAGTCAATGTGCGTTTTATGAACATTTTTGGTTTGCTTTCCATACTGACAATGATCACAAAATGAAAAATCAGAGAAAGATACAACAGGTGAAGTAAATGGTGCAAGTAACTGTTTAACATGCCCATCAACATTTTTTCCCTTATCTTTAGCATAGAGGGAGTCTCCATAGAAAGCAAGGTGTGATAAAGTTGAGCGACAATCTCTCTCATCTCACCAAGCTCCGTAGCCATAGAGCCATCCATTCGACATAGCTTTTTGATCCCACCACACGCATGCCATGCTACTATTTGTTTCCCACAATAATAAAAACTCCCTATTTTAATGGCACAGTGCAAATGCTTCCATCCATCTTCCTCATACATCAAGTCTAAAATTTTATCGTGTCCTATGTTAATAAGGGCATTCTCCACTCTCCACTCTTCTAATTATGCTTCAAACCTTCTTTTTGATTATTTAGAGTGGTGGGGAAGAAGGAAAAAGGGAAAAGGGAAGGAAAAGAGACATAGGGAGTAAGTAGACAATAGTAATAAGTAGGCGGACATATGTGACTATGGGCAAATAGAGAAACCCAAAAGGTGAGATTCGGTATTAGAGATGAATGTGAATGTAAGCAAAGAAAGTTCATTCACCAAGAAAATTAAGGATTTTTTCAAAATTAAACAAAAAGAGACTTTTGAAAATGATAGTGGTGAAGGGGGGCAAAAATAGAAAGAGAGATAAGCTAACATTAATGTGAACTTTGGAGAATTGGGGATGGATAGGGTCAACATGTTAGAAAAGAGGAGACAAGGAGGATAAAAGAGATTGAATTAGAGGAGTGGTTGTGAAAGGGAGAATGAGAGTGGTGTAGAATTAAGGTAATCCAAACTCCCATAAACCATTTACCTATGATGATTCCAACTCTCCTAGGCCAATACTTTGACTAGGATAAACCCTAGAGACACTTTTCTAAATTTGCACAAGGGCTTACACTTCCTTAGCAATTGTTTTCCCAGATTCCCTAACTAATTGTTCTTCCTCAAAGTTTGCATTTAATTACTTTTTCTCCCATGTAAAGCAAGTTCACCTTTGTCAATCTTCTATGTCACCACCATATTTTCCAAATTTAGGTTGTTGCCATTTACACATTTTCTAGAAGAACTTCAAAGATAAAAAGAAAAAGAGAAAAGAAAAGTGGATGGAGATGAAATGAAGCCTACTCGTGATGAAATTTTTTTACTTACAATCGAAGAATCCTCACTCTTAGCAACTAATTCTACCCTTGGAAGAGCAAAAATAAAAAATGGGACTTCCTATAATGGAATTAAAACCTTGGCTTGATAAGCAAGAATTTACTAGCATAGTCATTGACTTACCTACAAACTTCACAATCCATCATGAAAGTTACCTGGCATGGCCATCAAAAGTGTTGACATGAAGTATATGGTGCACTCATACAACTTACTTTGTCAAATCCACAAATAGTAGACATATACCTAGTTGCAATAAGAGGTTGTAAGTAGATGGGATGGATAGATGTTTCGTCAAGCTCCCCATATTCAACAATCAATTTCCCCAATCATTCAAATATGAGACCCAAGCTGTGTGAAAAATGATCATCATGATAAAAATTTTTTATGTAGGAAATCATGATAAAAATACTTGATCTAGGAGATCACTATAAATATCTTTGATCACCATGATAAAATTTTTTGGTTGTGATGATAAAATTCTTTGATCTAAGCAATCATGATTAAAATCTCTTGATCAAAATCGTCAATAAAATTCTTTGATCTAAGCAATCATGATTAAAATCTCTTGATCAAAATCGTCAATAAAAAAACATTTTCATTATCTTCTTCAACTTCAAAACTGAACTCACAAAAGCGATCAAAAGGAGATAGCAAATCCAAAAAATGGTAATATTTCCCTCATTACTTTTGAAATTGAGTGTAATATTAGAGCTCATTTATACTACATGGAGATATATTCTCTTGTCAAAATTATTATTATTAAGCTCTAGTAGTTTCCTAATTTTCCTTGAAAAGAAACACAAAATCAATTCTAATCTTTAGTATTCTTTAATTTTTACCTTAATTTATGCTTCACGTTTATGAGACCATAAGCATAGTATCCTCTTGATATGTAGCATAAGAGGATGGGATCTGTTGATCTAGATGCACAAATGGATGCATCATATGTTGATATATTTTGGTAGCGATGTGTGTGAACACACTTAGGACTGCCAAGGCACTTTTTCCCCTCTTCAGGAGATTTTTCCCCTTGGTTTGTATATACACCTATAACCCTAATGGGTTACTTATCTTTGTATATTCACTTTACATTGAGCATTGTGTGTTATGCTCCAAGCTTCTTCTTCTTCTTCTTTGTGTTGTTCGTGTGCTTTTGTAGACCTAAAACTCCAACAATTGGTATCAGAAGAGGTAGTGACTTCATCTAGGGCATCGTCGACACCCCTCCGGTCATAGTCTCATAATTGCACAAAAACAGGTGAGCATACTCAAGCTAATTAGGAGTTCAAAATAGTTTCGCTTTGTGGTGTCGAAATTTTGATATGAGCTCGTTTCGGTCTCCAAATGCACTATTGCAAGGTCAATGCAATCAATTTTGTCCTTTTGTGCCAAACATAAATAGAAATTTATTGATGATAGTTCTTTCACATTGTTAGATGATTTGTTTGTGCCAAGGATCAAGAAAAATTTGTTGTCACTTTAGCATTAGCCAAGATCGGCTTGGTTGTCAAATTTGTTGATGACAAATGTATAATTCATGATCTATCAAATGGTGATGTTATTGTTGCTTCTGGCATTTTATGTCATGGGCTATATAAGCTCATAGAATATGCAAAATCTGTGAATGATTCAGCATGTGCAGTTCAAGATTCTCAGGCTATCTCAGATGCAAAGCTTTGGCATGCAAGCTTTGGTCATTTGAATTTTGCTAGTTTGCTATGCCTACAAAAATCTGAAATGGTGTCTTCTCTGCCCAAACTTGAGGCACCTGGTAAACATGTTTGCGAAGGTTGTATTTTGGAAAAAATGCAGCATTCCTCCTTCTCAAAAGATGGTTTAATTTGAGCTACTCCAAAATTACAGCTTGTGCATAGTGATGTCTATGCTCCTATGCAGACACCTTCTTTTGGGAACTACCTTTACTTTGTGACTTTTATTGATGATTTTTCTAGGCATGCATGGGTGTATTCATTGAAAGCAAAGTATGAAGTGTTTATGTGCTTCAAATAGTCTTTGGTTTTGGCTAAAAATCTGTCCGCATGTAAAATGGGCAACCTCTGTTCTGATCGAGGGGGGGCGGAATATATGTGTTCTGATTTTAATGCATTTTTGGCTAAACATGGGATAAAACATCATGTACAGTGTTGTATACACTTAAACAAAATGGAGTTGTGAAAAGAAGAACATGTCTCTCATGGAGATGGTGAGGTGTATGGTAAAAAATTATGCTTTACCACATAGCTTCTTGCTTTAGGCTATTATGTATGCAACACATGTACTTAGCAGGTGTCCCACCAAAAGCACTATAGTCTATCACTCCATATGAGGCGTGGCATGACCGATTCTCAAGATGATGATGAAACTTCAAGTACATGTATTGACATGTAAACAAAACCGCTTGGAGGTGTTGGAGGACTCCTATAGCTATGAAGAAAGAAGAATAAGCACTCTTGAAGTGCATGAGAGATCATTCAATATTCATAACTTCTTTAGTGAAGTATATATATAATTTTTCCCATGATTCTAGTTGGTTGGTGTTGATGATTCTACTAAAGATTCTAATGATCTTTTCAACTAATTATTTGAATTTGGAATTAAAGTAGTTCTCATGGATTTTTGCTACCTTTAGTTTACATTGAGTGTTGACTTTAAGATCTAGAACCTTTATAAGAAAGAGTAAGTTAAGTGAAATGTTCTCTGAATTATGAGCTAGGAATGAATTTGCTTGCTATATATGTGATGCTCATAACTCATAGAGTTCCAATTATATGGTCAAGCTCTTAGGCTTGCCATGTGTACCAACAAAATATGTTTTTGAGAATAGAATAATCAAATGAAAAGGGAAGGGATCATGTAAAAGGGACCTAAGATTTGGAAAAGGAATTTATGTATGAAAAGAATTATTTTCTCCATATAGGACATATAGATACAAACAATACAATGCAACCTATTAGAAGAAAATTTTGGTGTCCCATGCTAGTCAGAGATGTCCATTCATATATTCAATAACTCTCTGTGCTAGATTACATCAAGATTTTACAATCCTTTTCAAGTACAAGAAAAGGTTTTCTTTAGTATATCCATGGATTTCATTGTTGAGTTTCCTATAACGTAACAATAGAATGATTCTATTCCAATTGAAAATTGATAGATTGAGTAAAACGGATAATTCATATCTTCATAGGGGATTATATGAACATCACAAGTTGCACATATCTTTATCCAAAATGTATCCAAATTGCATGGGTTTCCAACACCCATTGTTTCTTGAATCGAGATGCTTGTTTCACGAAAACCGTTTGAAAAATGCTTTTGAAAAAATAAGAGTTTCTTTGAATGTGAGTAGAGGCAACCATCACCATACCAATGGTCAGATTGAAAAACCTTATCAGGTTTTCCAAGTTCATTGTATTCTTTGGATAAGCAAAAAAAAAAGATATTAATTTATATTTAATAGAACATGCATATAATAATCTATCACACTTAGCCATTGCATTGTCACTTTTAGGAATAATTTATAGTACACATTAAGGGTCTACTAATAAAATTGGTTATCCAAATAAAATCCTAATGCATTAGAGTACAATTGGGTTTTTAAATAAGAGCTCCATTGTATATAAGTGTTGATTAACTCCACTATTCAACCTAGAAATTACAAAAAGCCAAATGCAATAGAAATAAATTTGAAATGAATTGGAAATTTGGAGAGGGAAAAAGTGTTTCTACAAGCATCTACTGAATAAATAAATAAATCAATAAATAGAGTGCTTCTACAAGCACCTACTAAATCAACATCATTGATCATAAGTGAATGCATTCAGAAATGTTCACCATATTGTGATCCTTGGAAGATGGTAAAAGCTCTTAACAAGTCGCTTATAAATATTGCATACTGGTTAGAGATTCCAAAGCTAAAAAATCGCTTCTCTATTTCATGCTGATAAATTAAAGAAAATCACTTTTAAGGAGGATAATGTTCTAAAAGGTAATGTGTCTTTGAAATAATCTAGCACTTTTGAACATTATCCAAAATCACTTTTAAGGAGGATAATGTTCTAAAAGGTAATGTGTCTTTGAAATAATCTAACACTTTTGAACATTATCCAAAAAAGGTATCAGATCAAAGATAGAAATAGTCAGTTAAATTGTTTCATCCACTTTTGTTTTTGTGGAGGGATGCCAGATGAGAATCAAAAGCTTTGGTCTTCGAATTGAACAGTAAGGACAAAGAGAGTCTATGTGAGCTGTGAGATATGAGGGATCATAGGATCTTGTTGAAGACATCAAGTCTCATGGGTGCTCAAAGGTTTGTTAAGCTTGTTGAAATGAGTATGCATGATGGCCACATTACATTCTTAAAACATCCTAAGGTCTCATCTCAATAGATACAAGGGGTATAAATAGGTTGGGTGGTGAGTGCATGGGTATTCTTCTCATTTCCATTGTAAGTTCAAACCTTTTGTGCATGCTTGGACTAACTTCATGGTACAATTCACTTTGTATATCGTGAGTTTAGTAGGAATCTGGCCAAGAACTCCGGATTTTAAACCATCCTTATATAATAATGGATGTAGTAGATTGCTCTCGAGGTAAGAATTGAATGTGGACGACCATGTTGCGGGTTCGAATCTTGTGAGACACACAACTCAGAGGTGGGCAACATGCCTTCCTCTATGCATATGTTCTAACTGGAAAATGTAAAGGGATGGATCTCTCGCATGCGACTGCCTACACTTGTGTATAGTGAATTTGGAAAGGCAGCCGTTGTTGTGGCCATGGATGATTAGATCAAGGACACATGTATGAGATTGGAGATTCATTCCATACAACAAGTGTGTGTACATACATACATACATGCATGCATGCATGCATACATACATACATACATACATACATACATACATACATACATACATACATACATGCATGCATGGATACATACATACATACATGCATGCATAGATGCATACATACATACATACATGCATGCATATATACTACATACATACATGCATGCATATATACTACCTGTATATGTACACACATACATAGATGTATGCATGCATGCATATATACTACCTGTATATGTACACACATACATAGATGCATGTACATAAAAACACCAAGCGAATCATCAGCTTGGCTAGTGTGTAGACATGCCTTCCTATGCGACTTTAAGATTTTGTGCAAACTTGGAATAAGGTGAAGATGATGGTACAATCCAGGCTTTGGATCTCAAGAAGTCATAAAATCTTGCCGAGAGACTCAACTCCAAGGATTTCAAATCATCATCATATGTATTATATCTATGTAACAAACAAAAGAGTTCCTAGATTTCCTTGGAAGACACTACGGATGATCCTCATGCATACATACACATGCATGCATACACATGCATGCATACACACACCCACCCACCCCTCTTTTCACATGAAGATTGCCATATTAACCAAGCTAAATACGTGGTGGCACATGGAAGCTCAAATTCCATAGCTTTATGGTGCACTGATACCATCACTAAAACACCACTTCTTCTCTTATCCAAAAATTTCAAGGTATGAAAATGCCTTAAAAATATATTGAGGTTCCTAAATGGCACCTTTTTACAAGCCCCTCTTTGAGGCCATCACATGCTTGTTTGTCAACCTTAAGAGGAGAAGTGCTATGTAACATATAGACGCATGAAAACATGACTAAATTTAGTGAAGTCGAGATGCTTCAACTTCTAGGTAGGCTCTTGCACTCACATGGAGAAGAATAAAAATAGTAAGAGCAAACTTCTGTTTAGGCATTTTCCGTATACCAATGCATCTCCACCCGCCTGACGAGGATGCTCTCTGTTCAGGCTTTGTAGCCCTTTACGATAAATGCTCATGTAAAAAGGAAAAACTGTAGGAGTAGGGATAGAAGTAGAACCAAAGGGCTTCACGAGAGAGCTTTTACAGTTTACATGGAGATGTCCTAAGCAGCAATGAGCATGGAATGATGGACGACGGTTCAAACTTACAAGGGAGACATCACGTACGATCTCTGCAATGTCTATGACAGATGTAATCCTCCAACTTTGACCATGTGGGCGATGGTCTAGGGAGCCTGCCATTTTGGCAGGTTGTCCTTAAAGCTCGTGGGCACAAAGCGTTGACTGAAATGAGGAAGAGCAACCACGATGTCGCACCAGTGTCCTCACTGCTCACTGCTTAGTGTCCCTCTCGGCTAGAAAATTGCCTACTCTCTGTGTGTGCTGGTGAGAAATTGAGAATTGAGCAAGAAGCGACATTCCTTCATTTCAGAAAGAGAGTGAGAGCAGGCCAATCTCACAAAGGGACCCATCACTGGGGTCCATTTGTCTGAGAGAGAGAGATTCGTGTGCGTGCGTTTGTCTGCGTTTGCATTTGCTAATGCTTGCCCGCATCCTCTGCTCTTTTCTAGCAATGACGTCTCTCCATCCTCCGATTTTGACCATGCCAGCGCTACGGCCAAAATCTAGCGCACAGGAGATTGCTGCCCCCATCCTTTGGTATCTTCTGACGTGTGAGAAATGGTGACGAAGCAAACAACTAACGATTCCTGCACACCCACTGCCCGCCCACTTTCAGCCTCCGATCATCTTCGAGCATCTCTATGATGCGCCCGGGAAAGGATTTCTTCTCTTCTGAGTCAACCTGATATTATTATTAGAAAGGTGTCCAGGGGAATTTCGAAAGCTTTTCTGCCTCTCTACTATCTAGCATGGATGAATGAATGCGCGCACGTGTGCACGTGTCCATGCTCGTCAGACGCAAATTCCGTCCGAGTCTGCATATCTGCGCGTAATCGCAGGTATGGAGGCGTTTCTATTTCAGAATTTGCCTGCAAGCATTGCTCCAGCAATGTATTCCTGCTAACGAATCCAAGCTAGTCGTCATTCTCTCGAATCTCATGGATCATCATTGAACAAATCGAGGACGTTGTGGACGGAGTTGCAACTTACTAAAGGTGCTTCCTCTCAGCGCTGCGATGTGGATAGTGGATTGCCCTCATTTTGTGATGCGTTGGACAGAACTGGATTTCGTTTATAGTTGGAGTGAACTTAAGGCTGATCAATATCTGCGTACAACGAATGCTAAAGACTTAGTAGTGTATCCGTGGTGGCATTGCTCTTTTGTCGATGAGCCTCAGCCTCTTTTCCCCTTGAAGGATTTTAGGCATTCTAATGCACGTTCAACATTCAATCATTACTTCTGAATTGGAAAGCGACTCATAATCAGTGGTTGGACTAGGAATAAATCAGGATTCTTTAGCATCTTGCTGTGGGTTCTAACAGTTACTCAGATCAATGCGATTTCGGCTTTCGATAGTCCATACATAAGTTGTTTAGACTCATTGCTATTGCATTCACTCGATGATGCATGTCGTTAGGGCTTTGTTAGAAGGCATAATTTGGGAATTCTCCGAAGATATTTTCTTTTGACGAGCTTTATCGATAGCAATAGTTAAATGAACGTTTAGGTTCAAGTGCTCTCCACAGTTGCGTGCAAAAGCAGTGAAGTTAGAGACGAAAATTTAAGTGCACAATTTTCTCCTTTTGGTTCTGGATTGCATAAGAACTTGGCTTCTATGGGCTCTCTGTTTCAGGACACGGTCAAGATGGGACCTTTCAGCTTGTGACCAAACTTTTTCTATGTTATCTTGCTTCTATCGACAGACTGTTACGTGCATCTGGCTGCAGAGCCAACGAGCTCTAAGAACATGGGAAGTTCAGCATTCTTGTCTGTCTGGAGGAATCGAACTGGTCCAGGTCGCAGGCTTGCTGGACGGGGTTCCTGTCATGGAAGCTAGTTATAAGAAATTACTACTGCACAGCTTCGATTGCATAGGTTCTTCAGGTCCAGGCAAGCTCTGTGGAAACAAATTATTGTAATGGCAACGATGACACCACTACAGCAAGCTCTGAAAAGCCTTTGTTCAAGAACAGGCTGGTGCTATGCTGTTTTTTGGAAACTGAAGAGGAGAAGTCGGATGTAAGCTTTTTCATGCTGCATCTATTATTTTCTCTGTTTCAATATCTGAGAGAGGCATTGTGGTATACAGGATGCTGACTTGGGAGGATGGTCATTACGATTATTCTTGCTCATATCATGATGCTTGCAATGATGGTGGCACCCGTTCCGGCATGGGGGGCAATCCACTTGAACAGGGAGGAGTCGGTGATTCAGAGGGCCAAATTGGTCTTGCTGTTGCTCGTATGTCATATTATGTTTATTCAATGGGTGAAGGGTAAGATTTTATTGCTATTGTCTTTTTTTTTTTCTTTTAATGAATGGAAAAGAATTACCCTTGTTGGATTGTCTTCTTGCAATCGAGCAATATGTTTTTAGCTCACTGTAACTTGTATATCTTTGTCTAGCATCATTGGAAGGGTTGCTTTTACTGGCAAACATCAGTGGGTTTTTCATGATGGTCAGAATCACTTAGAGATCGCTGCTGGAGGCAGTCTGAATAATCAAGCAATTCTTGACAAGGTTCCTCTCTCTTTTTATTTTTTCTTCTCCTTTCCTTCTTTTTTCTTCTTCCAGAAACCATGATCATTGTTAGTGGTTTCTGTAAATTTTGTTTTCACCTTTAGACATTTTTGTGGTTCTCACGTGGTGTTTGAAATGGTTAATATTACCCGTCCTTCTTTTCAAAATCTTAGCTCGTGTTTTTTTTCGTACTTTAACATTAGGAAGATTTTCATGAGATGAGTTATGTACGGCGCGCGCACACACACACACACACACACACATATATATACACATACATATATATATATATATATATATATATATATATATATATATATATATATATATATATATATATATATATATATATATATATATATATATATATATATATATATATATATATGTGTATATATATATATATATATATATATATATATATATATATATATATATATATATATATATATATGTGTATACATACACATATATATACATATATATATATATATATATATATATATATATATATATATATACACATATATATATATATATATATATATATATATATATATATATATATGTATATATATGATACATATATATGTATCATATATATGTATATATATGATACATATATATGTATCATATATATACATATATATATATATATATATATATATATATATATATATATATATATATATATATATATATATATATATATATATATATATATGTATATATATGTGTATGTATATATATATATATATATATATATATATATATATAGATTGACTATGTATGATGCATTCTCGGATTCATTGATTGACATACTGTCTCATCTTCTTGCTCTTTTTGTCGAAATAAAATGGTCTTGGTGCTCTACTCTAGGCCTTTGATGCACTAAATAATTTATTAAAGTTTAGGAGAGATATATTTTTTACTTATTTGCTTGAAAAATTTTAAACAGTGTATCTCCACTACAATTCCTGGAGACCATTTGAAATCCATCAACATTGTCCTATGTAAATTTCATTTTTCTCTTTTCATGGATTATGCAATATCTCTGCTTGTTAAATTTACCATACGCTGTGGACCATTAGCACAAATTATCAAAAGAATATTCCCATTGGGATTCCTTAGTGGTGTTTTGACTTTGGCTATCTGGATATATCACAAGGTTGTGATCAGAATAGTGACTCATTGAGTATACTTTTCCAGTTATTCACTGGTTTACCTAAAAACCAATGACCATACAAGGTGTGAACAATGGCCATCCATGAAAAGACTTGAAGATGGAGAGGTCTCCCTCTCTAGCATTGAGGTGGGACATATGCCAGCGCAGCATAAAGCATGAGATATAGCAAATTGGAGACCATGTTGGAATGAAGATTTCTTAAAAATTACTTTATATGGTGAGAGTTTACATTGGGTTGCCATTGTAATCCATGTGGAGATTTTGATACCTTAGAATTTGATCACATGCCATTAGACGATGGGTTGGGATAGAAAATCTTTGAGGGCTTGAGTTATCTCTCTTTGTGTGTCATGATAGTGTGTCATATCATAACTTTGAAAGATTGTTTGATAGATCATGTTCTAGATGTTTTGGGTTTTATTTGTTGAGGAACACAACCCGATTTTCACAAACTATAAACAAGCTATGGAGGCTCAAAGAATACTAGAAACAACATGGTAATGAAATGAAATAGAAATGAACTAAAGTATAAAAAGAGAACGTACATAAGAAGTATGGAGCTTGATTCTCATCATTCATGGAGAGAGCCTCATGAGAGTACATGAATGAATGATCGAGAGGTGAAGTGAGAACCCTCCTTATATGGAATACCACCTATGTGGGATAATGGGAGCTTGTATGAGAGTGTGTGACAAGATCACTTGCATGTGGGATTAAGTGATATGGATACAAATGGATAGATCATGGATATTTCAACATTATTGACTTGAATATGAAGAAATTTATCTCTATACACTCTAAGTATTGTTGTCTTAATCGTATGGGCATTATTGATATTCGGTAAATTGACCTTAAGAGATTTATGTTTGTGGGCATTACAAAATGATGAGCTAGTTACACCTTAAGAGTAAGTAGTAGAACATGTCTATGTTGAACTTGGATGCAGGATTTTTCAAATGTAGGACTATGTGCCATATCACATTGTCTTAGCTTCATGGAAATTAGTTCTCGACAAAGGGGTCAAAACTATTAGTGAAATTGTTTTTTCCTTTTTAATCTAAAAAGATGGAGGAGACTCAAAATGAAGAAACAAGTAATTAAGAGGCCAAAAATTAGAAGTACACATAGTTCCATACTGTCCTTTGGAAAAGAAATCTTTTAGTCTCCTCTTTACTTGGAATTATGATGTTATACATATCATCCTTGGATGATAGGCCTATAAAGAACATAGATAATTTTTTTTGTTCCATTTACCTCTTATCATTATTTAAGTCTCCAACATGTTATCTTAAAGTGTTGACTAGATTCTTGGATCAATAGACTCATTTTGAAATATTATTTTCTTTTACTCTCAATAAAAACATGAAGAAGTGCGTCCATATGGCATATGTGGAATGATTTATTTTGGGCTCTATGAGTGTTAAATAAAAGACAAACTATTGTCCCTTTATATTTTTTCTTTAAAAACAAGCATGAAGATTGGACGGAAAGTAAAGAATAAACTAGCAAGCCTCAAATAAGGTGAATACCAACATTGTGGAAGAAGAAAACAAGAAGGGTGGCATACGTTTAAGTATTGATAGTAATATCAAGTAAAACACTTGATGCCTACATAAGGTCTTCAATGAGATTTCTTTAAAAAATTGAAGTTTTTGTGATGAACATAAAAGGCCTTCCAATTAAAAGGTATTTGAAATCACTCTGAGAAGACCTTGAAACCCTAGTTTCTAAAAAGCTCTAACCAACCATGGAAATTCACATGATATTTAGCTCCTAAGTAAAAGTTTAAGTTGAGGATAATAAGTCTAACACATTGATGAAAGTGCAAGGGAAGGAATTCTTTGCTTTGAACTATGTGAATCTTCATATAAAAACTTGAAATAAACCTTATCTTATCACACATTTTATAATCTAATGATACTCATCACCTTTAAATGGCCACCGTTACATTTTGATGATATGAAACCTTGTTAGAAAAGTGCACTTCAATTTTACTCTAGAACTTATGAACCATTCAATCAAAATGAAGGTACTCTTATATCCTTCTAAGAATGCTTTCTATTCATTATCTTTTTCTTTAATCTATCCTAAATCTATAGTGTTAGTAGTAAGTACCTCCAGGATTCTTCTTTCTAACAAGACAAATTACTAGCCATATTCACAATACAAACATCAAGATCCTTTTCCCTCATATAGAAGACATTCACATCTTAGAGAAGTCCACCAATATCCATAGAAGCCATGAATTCTAGGATCTTAAAAATTAGTGACACTTTATATGTTATCTTAGAGCATGTGTGAAGCTCCAAGAAAGAAGAGTCTATACCCTATATCAGAATGCTAGGAACAAAGCAAGGAGCTCGAAAAGAGAGATGAACTTCGGATGTTCTTAGCGAAGGTATTTCAATGATAGAGGCTAAGTGGAAGCTTCAAAATCTTAAGCTTCCACAATACCATGGCTTGACTAGTGCACATACTACCGATGCTCTTGAGTGGAAGCAAGCATTAGCAGAGCTTGAGATTATGCCACATAGTAGATGATCAACATAAGATTCAGTAGGCTACTTATAATCTTATGGACATAGCACATAGGTGTTGGAGTAAAATAAACGAGGACAAAAAAGAGCATATGATGTGGGAATAATTTAACATCCTATTTTATAATAATTTTCTATCTCTTGATGAGCGGTCTAGATCCTTAGAACACCTGGTTCTTCATCATTCAGAAGAACTAGATAGTTCAGAAGCACGTTGATAAATACAGTGAGGTACTTTTAAAAGTACCAAATTTCATTCCTGAGTTTTACCAAAGTCCACAAGTTTGTGTTTGGCTTGAGAGAAACCATCATACCTCTAGTTCGGAAGGAGAGCTTTTAGTCATTGGCACATGCCATTGCTTGACTAATTATTTGATCTTCTAGCTTGTTGTCATGGAGAGTAACGTATCTTACTATATGGACAACTTGGCTTATGCTCTGGAGATTGGTACTAGATCTTTGATTTAACATTTTCTAGTTGAACAAAACCGTTGTTATCCAGATTGGTTTCATTTTTGTCTAGTCATTTATCCAATTATTATGCCTTCAATAATATCTTGGTCATTGAATACTAGGAGGGTGATAAAGATACTGACATTGCCTATTTTTAGATGTATCTACATTTTTCTGACATATGTAGTTTGTGCTCCTCACATGCCTATGATAGAAAACTTTACTACATGACCTTGAAGTAATTGATTATGGAAAGCTGAATAATCTTCACTATTGACCCTCTATCGATGAGGTTATTAAATACCCAATAATCTTTCCATACAATGCCAACTTGAACATATGGCCATCAATATGTCATTTTTTTATTCTTTTGCATTTCCAATCAACAAGTAGCTATTGGTATGCATGTGAAAAAAATAAAAGTCTCTCTGAGTGAATAAAAACCTCGATTTTTACTTTGGGTATGAACGATTTAAACGACTTAAACGATTTAAACGATTTAAGCGATTTAATCTCGATTTAAATCTCACAATTTAAATCTCTTGGTCACACTATGTGAAGCCTCAATCTCCCGACCACCCGTGAGGTATCTCAATTTCATTCACACTCACACTCTTAATCACACTCTCATTCACAATCTCACTCTCAATTACAATCACAAGGAAAATCTTTGATTTGCGACCTTCTCTTGCACGATGCAAAGATCTCCCAAAATAGAGTTGATCTCCTTGATGAAGTGTTTGATTCACCAAATTTAGCAAAAGTCTCGTTTTCAAGCGTTGCATGTAGAACTTTCGTTAAAAGTATGCACTTTAGTGGTCAATTGCTTTCTTTAGCGGTACCTGTCAAAAATAAAAGAAAAAGAAATGAAAAGACATAAACGTTGATAACTAGAACATGCATGAGAAGACGTATGCACCAAAATTATAGATTCGAATATTAATAGAAAATACCACTTTTATTTCTTATTTTATTTTATTTTCTAAGTGTTGGAAAAATCGACACTTTTTGGGCCCTGTAAGTAAAAAACGGTGCGGGATTCCAAAATACTTGTGAGGGGCAAAAATGTTCAGCTAAGCTCTTCATTCTACACAATAATCTTAGAGACTCCCTAGGTCCAAATCAGCCTCCAAAAATATCAGTTTTCAGTCTTTCAAGTTTGGAAATTCTAGAGAGAGAATAAAATGAAGCCATTATTTTACAATGAACTAATTTTAGAGCATGAAACGAGGTACCTAAGGCATGCCGCATGATTCACAAAATTTCAAGAGAGACACTTTTATTCTATTATGCATATTTTACTTTCCTCTCATACAAAATTGTTCTTGATTCTTTCATCTTCATGTTCAATTTTCAAATAGAAAACATGATACAAATAAGGTTTAGAGAGAGAATAAAAAAATGTTATCTGTAAATTTTGTCTATATGCATAAAATGACCTTAAAACTCATTCTAAACATTATCTACACAATTTATAAGAAAAAGTTCAAAATGAATTATTTCACTATGGAAAGGCTTATTACACTTTGACATTGGGTCAAGTCATAATGTCATTAGTTCTTGATTTGTCAGATGGCTCTATCTGGTTACCATGCAATCAGATTACATATACATGGTAGAGTTAGTTGATGGGAAGGGAACATGGACAGGGGATTGTTGAGTAGTCAATTTATCCATTTAGGTTTAGTCTTATGAGGACATATTGGATTTCAAGATAGCACGACTCCCCATTTCGATATGATTCTTAGTAAATAATGGCATGCTAGGAAACGATCAATCATAGACTTTGCATCAAACATATATCAATTGAGCACGAGGGAAGGAGATTAGTAATCCGTGGAGAGTTAGATCTCTAGGAGAGAAGATTAGTGACCGCAAACAAGCCACCCACAATAGACTGTAAGTATGCTTATTTCTTGTACTTTGTTTATTTATCATGTGTGATGATGGATTTTTCTAAGAGTTAGGGAAGTTCTAGTTGGAATGCTCAAGCACTTTTTTATCTATGTAAGAGAAGAATTCCAATATTTATTTTTATGTGAGTTACCTTCCGATTTACCTTCTTGAATGAATACTAAGCATAGTATAGTGTTGGTGCTAGGAGTGAGTCCAACCTCTCGACCACTATTTTATATGAGCTTGCAAGAAGAAAAGGAAGTCCGCAAGGTCATAGATGAGTATATGGAGAAAGGGTTAATTAGATGTTCGCCCTTTGTAGCTCTAATTTTACTAGTGAAGAAGTAGGACCGATCTTATAGGATGTGCATGGATTATTGCATACTCAATAAGATCAACGTCAAACACAGATACCCCATGTCGAATATTGATGATCTCTTAGATGATATAGATGGAGCCATTGTAAGTGACTACCACCATATTAGAGTTAGAGATCAAGATATACATAAAAGAGCATTCTGAATTGGATTTGGTTAATATGAGTATTTAGTCATGCCTTTTGGTGTTACAAATGCACTTCCTAGTTTTATGAAGTTAATGAATGATATTTTGCATCATTCATTGGAAAGTTTATTGTAGATATTGTGAATGATCTATTAGTGTATACTAGATCTAAAAATCAACATGAAACTAATCTCAAATTAGTTTTAAATAATGTATAAGGAAGTGCCAAGCTATGTGGAATGAAATCAAAGGAGTAAGCCCAAAGCTTTGCGAAAAGCTTCAAACTTCTCGGCTAGGCAGAGCCTTTGTAAAAAGGTTTGCAACATTATTGTGTATGGGCACATAGTTGGAAGTCAATGTACATATGGTCCACATTCCAGCAATTCTACATTTTGGACTTAGCATTTTTTGTACAGTTTGGGTAAAACGTTTTTAGGCTAGATAGATAGAGCTTGGCAAGAGCTATCTAGTGGTATGCTTCATTTTTCCATCAGAGGTCAGGGCAGGGAGATAATCCAAACCCTAATTTAGCCCAAAATGGAGGATGAACATTTTCTAGAGGTCCAAACTTGAAAAGCTAGGTCATATAGTCAATTTATCGAAAAGCAACTTAAATCGAGCGATCAAATTTAATAAAGCAGGTTTTCAGTGATGGAGTTTTTTAAAATAACGAAAAGCACATTAAAATTTGCGATCTCAAAATTGGAGGCCTAAAAAGCTGATTTTCGCAATTTTGGCGCCTAGCTTTATTTTTGGGACGCTAACCTATACGAGGAGCATAAGGCACACTCTTGGAAGACAACTTGAGGCAGCTCTTGAAGTTCTGAAGCTTTGGAGGTGCAGTTTTGGTGAAGGATAGGCTACTCTCTTGGAGCAAGAGGTCTTCTACAAGGTGGTGGCAGCTATCTTTTGTAAGTTAGCTTTATATTCTGTTTTTAGGGTTTCTGTACCCTAATTTCAGAATCAGGGTTTTCTGATTTTCAGATTTGTTTCACTATCTTGTGACAATTAGGTTCGATTCGTTGCTCAATTACTTCACACACACTCAGATTATAACAGCATAATCTGAATTTTGTATCATCATCTTCTTGGCTATTCTTCCATTAGTGAGTGCATCACATCATATGGTTGAGTAGTACTCCCATGTTGTAATTTGGACATCTATTTTTTAGTGAGTAAGCATTCAGCTTACGTTCCCTATCCTTGTCTCAAGATCTCTTTCTTTCTATCTCTCACTTATCATCTTAATTAATTAAGTGTGTATGCTCAAAAGGTTTCGGACCTCGGTATTGGAACGATCCTGGGGCTCCAAATTCCAACACTTGGTATCAGAGCATAATTGACATACACACTTAGTTAAGATGAACGAGATTAGAATTGAGATTGAGGACAAGTTGGATGGATCTTCTAATTATCCCATGTGGAGTTTCATGATGATGAATTTGTTAGTGACAAAGGATTTATGGAGTGTCGTCAATGGATCCTTAACAAGACCAAGACGAGAAGGCAAAGAAGGGGCTACAACAGCTTCAAGAGGTACTAGAGTTACTATTACAGAGCCAACTGAAGAAGAGGTAACCACTTCTACATCCAGAGTCATAGGTAGGTCTTTACCTATAGTTCCTCCTACTGAAGATCAGGCAAGGTGGGATGCTAGAGATGCTTTAGCACTTTCATACATTGCAATGAGTGTCAAAAAGCATATTCTACCACAGATCATATCTTGCAGAAGTTCTAGACAAGCTTGGTTGAAGCTTGAGAATCTTTTTCAGAGCAAAAATCCTACTAGGAAAGCTCACTTGAGGAGACAACTAGCAAATACAAGGATGAAGGCTGGTGAATCAATTCAAACCCACATTACGAGACTCGTCGACTTGAGAGATCAACTTCTAAATGTAGGAGTTGAAATATCTGATGAAAAAATGGCAAATACACTGATTAATTCACTTCCTATCTCATATCGATCTTTCATAATCACTCTTACCCTTACCACAAGAGATGGAGAGGTTACATTTGAAGAATTAGAGTTCTTGTTGCGTCAAGATGATGATCAGTTGAAGGGAATGGAAGGGAATGAAGAAGCACTTTTATCTTCATCAAAGGGTAAAAAGAAGAAGAAGGAGAAGAAGGAAAAACAATCCATAAAGGAAAGTAAGTACCTTTCACCTTCTACTTCAGATTCTATTTCTACTACATCTAAAGAGAAGTCTTCTAAGAAGAAGGAAGTAATATGTTTTTATTGCAAGAAACCTGGACATTTTAAGTCAGCATGTTATAAAAGGATTGCAGCAAAAAAGAAAAAGGCATCAGCTAATGTTGAAGAAGATGATAAAAAAGGGAAATCTCAAGGTGATTCTTATGCCTGTATCACCATTGAGGAAGTAGCTTTTGATCAGGCAGCTTTACAAGTTCTACAGGTAGAAGAGTTACTATTGCAGATGGCAATGATTTGGATGTTGTGGGAATAGGTATAGTAACCCTAAAGTCAAGAGAAGGTGGTAATTTTCAGATTTCAGATGTTTTATATGTACCTGAAATGAAGAAGAATCTGCTATCTATATCTGCATTTTTATGTGATGGTTTTAAAGTTGTATTTGAGAGAGATCTTTGTAATATCTTATCACACAAAGAAGACAAGTGTATTTTGCAAGGTGAGCACAGAGGAGGGATCTTTGTTTTGTCAAAAATCAGTCAGGCATATGTGGTCAAATCTTCGTCACCGGTGGAAGATATGAAGCTATGGCATGAAAGATTTGGACATATTAGTTTTGGAGCTCTCAAAAGTATCAAAGACAGAGGTATGGTTGAGAGTTTATCCTCATTCAAGCTCCCATATGATTCAGATATATGTGAAGGTTGTCTTGAAGGTAAGATGCATAAACTACCTTTCAAGAAAAAGGCAAAGAAAGCTGTTTTTATTGGATATCCTGTTGAAAGCAAAGGATACAGGTTTTATGTTCCAGAGAGAGGTGAAATTATTCTTTCACGTAATGCTTATATTGCTGAAAATAAGGTTTATGATAAAGAAGCAGAAATTCCAGAGTTCATTAGTGAAAATGACTATGGATTTTTTAGAAGGAATTTGGATTTACATATTCAGCCATATCAGGAGGGAGTTAAATTCCTAGGATTCAAGAAAGAGTTGAAGAAAGAGGAATTTCACAACCTTCTAAAGATTCAGTTCCACATGAGACTTTGGTTCTAGAAATGGAAGAAGTTAGAGTTCCAAAAAGTCCTAGCACCTCGGAAGGACAAGTTCTAGAACCTGTGGAATCTGAAGGGTCAGAAAGAGTATCACCACTATTTAAGGATACACCTACATGGTTATATCAGACTTGGAAATATAGTGGTATAAAGACTTTTATAGGAATAACAAGGAGTGAGACTAGACAACAACAACAAAAAGATCATGTAAGTTTTGCCGAAGACTTTGAGATTCATGATATTTTGGCACTTACAAGAGTTGAAGATGAACTTGCATATGTTAAAGATGCACTTAACATTCCTATTTGGAGAAAAGCTATTCAAGAAGAGATTGATTCTATTCATAAGAATCAAATTTGGCAGCTATGTGAGTTACTAGAAGGAAAGAAGGCTATAGGTGTAAAATGGATCTTCAAAATAAAAAAGAAAGCAGTTTGTACTATTGACAGGTACAAAGCAAGATTAGTTGTCAAAGGATATGCACAACAAAAAGATATTGATTATGATGAGACATTCGCTCCTACATCTAGGATGACTGTTATTAGGTCAATACTTGCTTTAACAACACATTTTGGTTGGCATATATATCAACTGTTGGAGTTAGACGTCTGCGGAAGCACGCGAACAGCACAAGGAAGAAGAAGAAGCTTGGAGCACAACACACAAGACTGAATGTATTACTAGAGAATGTACAAAGATAAGTAGCCCATTAGGGCAATAGGCGTATATACAAGCCGAGGGAAAAAAACCTCCTAAAGAGGGAAAAAGTGCCCCGGCGGTCCTAGAGTGTTCACACACATCACTATCTAAATATATCAACAAATCCCCCCTGGGAGTGATGCTGTGAACAAGGAGCTGGCACTCATGTATAAGGAAGTGCCGAGCTATGTGGAAATCACTCCACAAAAGGAAGTAAGCCCAAAGCTTTGCGGAAAGCTTCAAACTTCTCCCTAGGAAGAGCCTTCGTGAAAAGGTCTGCAATGTTCTCCTGGGCACATATGCCAAGCTGATCTCCCCAGCAGAGAACCTCTCCCTGACATAGTGATAATGCACCTCAATGTGCTTAGTGCGAGCATGGAACACAGGGTTCCTCGCAACTGCCAATGCGCTCTGACTGTCAGTGAAGATGGTGGTGGCAGAAGACTGGCCAACACCAAAATCAGCCATAAGGCGTCTGAGCCACACACTCAACAGTCGCTGTGAAAGCTGCCCTATACTCAGCCTCACAAAACGAAGTGGCCACAGTAGGCTGCTTCTTGCTCAACCAAGATATACATGAGCTACCAAGCATGAAGCAAAAACCACTGGTGGACACACGAGTGTCATAGCAACCAGCCCAATCTGAGTCAAAAAAAGCATGCAAATCTGGCGGTAGTGATCCCCCCTTGGGATAAAACAACCCAAGTAGCCGAGTACCACTAAGCAAAAACCACTGGTGGACA